>JAAWVA010000037.1:8985383-9054672 GCA_015227895.2 Colaptes auratus | reverse complement strand
TCCTCGGGAGTGAGGACAGCCAGGAACGTCTGAATCGGCAAGGCGAGATTAAAGCTGTTGCCTTTCGTAATCGAGAGCTTTGCCTGCAGCGGTCGTGCAGGGGAGGTGGTGGTTTTTAAAGCGGCAGACATGGGGCTCCGGCGCCCGAGTGCGAGAGGCGAAGCGGAGCGGGGCTGGGGGGGAGGCGAGGCGGGCGAGCGCCGCTGCCTGCCGCCGCTCTTGAAACGCAACCCTGGGGTTTCTAATGGAAACTCTGAATGCTGGAGCAGGGTGAACATGGTTTTCATTCTCAGAAATGTTTTTCCAGCGTGCAGCGCTCTCCGGGCTCGTTCCTCCTCCAGGGGAGAAGGTTCTGATTTCAAAGAACATTCCCTTTCCCTCCACCTCAGACCACCCCACTTCCAGGAGCCTTCTACGGCTAAAAAAAAAAAGAAGTTGTTTTAAAGAGTGTTTTACCTTTTCTAGTGTTTTGCCTTCTTTCTTCTTCTTCTTCCTTTTTTGTTTGAGTTTGGGGTTTTTTTCTCCCCCCTCCCCTTTTAATTCCTTCAGCTTCTTTTTGTTGCTGTTGTTGTTGTTTCCTTTTTTTTTTTTCCCTCCCCTTCTTCTTCTTCTTTTCCCAGCAGCAGCCAAAAAACCCCACTAAAAATAATAAAACTCTCTCTCTCTCTCTCTCTCTCCTCTCTCTCAGTCCTCTGCGTGTCAGAAAGTTTCCAAGGCTGAGGGTTTTCTGTCGCCTTCCTCAATAACCTTCTTCTGTCAGACCCAGGCAGCGCTGGAGCTCAAGGGCTTTGCTTTAAAAAAGTCTCCTTTCAGGAAGTGAGCAGTAATAAGAGAGCAGCTCGGAGGCAGCATGTATAGGGGCAGCTCAAAAAGAGAGAGAGAGAGAGAGAGAGAGAGAGAGAGAGAAAAGAACAGAAAAAAAATAAAAGAGAGAGAGGAGGGGAGAGAGGGAAAAAAAAAAAGGAGAGAGAGAGAGAGAGAGAAGAAAACCCAAACCCCAAAGCAAAAGACCAAAAAAAAATATCCCAACCTAAAACCAAGCAAACAACAACAGGAAATTTTTTTTTTGGGGTCAGGATTAGCCAGAAAAAGAAAACTTTAAAAGAAAAAGAATAAAATTTTAAAAAATAATAATAAAAATCCCCCAAGCCAGAGGGCTGCAAAGTCCCCGCCCTGAGTGCTGACATCAGGCAGAAGGCAGGTCTTGCCTGCACCGGTATAAAGCTCGTGGGTGGAAAAAAAGGGAGCAGGGAGAGCTCAGAGGAGATGCCCCTGGCTGATTAAACAACCCAAGGAAAGGGATAAAACAGAGAGGAGCAGACACAGCCCAGAGGAGATGCCCCTGGGTGATCAAACACCCCAAGGGAAGTGATAAAACACAGAGAAATGGGCCGAACCCAGAGGAGATGCCCCTGGCTGATCAAATGCCCCAAGGGAAGAGATAAAACAGAGAGGAGCAGGCAGAGCCCAGAGGAGATGCCCCTGGCTGATCTAATGCTCCAAGGAAAGAGAGAAAACAGAGAGGAGCAGGCAGAGCCCAGAGGAGATGCCCCTGGCTGATCTAATGCTCCAAGGAAAGAGATAAAACAGAGAGGAGCAGGCAGAGCCCAGAGGAGATGCCCCTGGCTGATCTAATGCTCCAAGGAAAGAGATAAAACAGAGAGGAGCAGGCAGAATCCAGAGGAGATGCCCCTGGCTGATCAAAAACCCCAAGGGTAGAGAGAAAACACAGAGAAATGGGCAGAACCCAGAAGATGCCCCTGGCTGATCAAACGCCCCAAGGGAAGAGATAAACCCCTGGCTGATCAAACACCCCAAGGGAAGAGATAAAACAGAGAGGAGCAGGCAGAGCCCAGAGGAGGTGCCCCTGGGGGATCAAACACCCCAAGGGAAGAGATAAAACAGAGAGGAGCAGGCAGAGCCCAGAGGAGGTGCCCCTGGGGGATTAAACAGCCCAAGGAAAGAGATAAAACAGAGAGGAGCAGGCAGAGCCCAGAGGAGATGCCCCTGGCTGATCAAACACCCCAAGGGAAGAGATAAAACAGAGAGGAGCAGGCAGAATCCAGAGGAGATGCCCCTGGCTGATCAAATGCCCCAAGGAAAGAGAGAAAGCAGAGAGGAGCAGGCAGAGCCCAGAGGAGATGCCCCTGGCTGATCAAACAGCCCAAGGGAAGAGAGAAAGCAGAGAGGTCACACTGCTGGTGCCAGTCAAAGGCAAACTGGGATGTGGGAGTTTTCCCCAACAAACACTATTGCCCCTCCCAGCCTTCATTTTAACCCCAGCCTTCAGAATGCTTTGATGAAAGGCAGCTGAGCTGCACTGGCAGGTGTTGGCTGTCCAGCTGAAAAGGCTCTCAGGAGGTCACTGATGTTAGGAAGAGGCATTGGGATGTGCTGCCCAGGGAGGTGGTGGAGTCACCGTCCCTGGAGGTGTCCAAGAACCCTGTGGCCGTGGCAGCTGGGGGCATGGTTTAGTGGCCATGGTGGTGTTGGGTTGATGCTTGGACTCGATGATCTTGGAGGTCTCTTCCAATTCCATGGTTCTCTAAGTGCTTTCCCTCCCCAGTTCTATCACTTTTGCTCTGCTGGCTGCTGGGATGCCACAGCTGCTCCTGTTCTGCTGCCCCCATGGAGCGTCCCACCGAGGACAATGCACTGCTCAAGCAGAGAACAAACACTGCAAGGGATCAAATGCTGCTTGCTGAGAAACAAAGCCCTCTCAGGATACATGACAAACAATCAGCACCAAGAAAGGGCAGGAGCTCATTTCCTTCTTCCTTCTGAAGTCACCTTCTTGAGTTTAGAAAGCTGGTACCAGGAGGAGCCCTCCCAAAGTGCCCCACGCTGCTTGGCTCTCCCCTGCAGGCAGAGAGGGGAGAAAGGACAGCACCAGGACCTCCAGCCTGAGCCCACCCCTGGGGACAGGGAGACTCCAAAACCATCCTGAAGGAGCCTTTTAGAACCATAGAAAGCTTTGAGCTGGGAGGGACATTCAAAGCTCACCTGATACAGCTCCTCTGCAGCCGGTGGCTTTGCTTCAGGAGGATCTGAACGCAGACTAAGTGGGGCACTGGGGGAAGGTGTCAGCTAAGTCTTAGACTAAGCTCCCTGAGTGTGAGATGGCTCTTCCCAGGAGCAGATTGCAAGGGGAGGCTCTGGGAGGCAGCTGAAGGCTTTGCAGCCCTGTGAAGCATGGCATGGATGCCAGGTCTGGAGGGCAGCCAGCTCCTCCAGACTGCGTGTCCTGCCGCGGCCCTTCTAGCTACGGTCACTGCCAAAGCCACAGGATCCAGCCTGGCAGGCCTGAGCAGCCAGGGCTCTTGGCAGCGCTCCTGGGTGCCACCCAGGCTGACCTAGCACTTAGTCTGTAACCATCTGACCATGAGATGAGAAGGGAGAAAGGAAAAGCCACAAGGGCCTGGCCAGCTCCGCATCCTGGTCGGATGCTGCTCGTGGAGAGCCTAAGAAAAGGGATTAAAAGAAGAGCAAGAAGCTGTGGTGCTTCTTGTGGGGTATCCTGCTACATCCTCCACCAGAGGCACACCAGGAGCAGGGCTGCTCCCAAGCCAGGAGCTGCATCCTTGCATTTCACAGCCACAATGAGCTTTCTTCCTTGAGCTTGTCTGGACCCTCACTGAAGCCTCTGAGCTCCACTCCTTGGAGAAGGAGCAGCGTGCCCTGAGCAGGAGGTGCCCAGGGAGGACCTCCTGAGGTATTTGGTGGTGTCTGGTAGGTGTGCTTGTCCTAACAGCCCTGAGCAGAGAGAGGAAAGCATCCACTGGCCCCAGGAGGTGGTGGAAGCACAGCCCCCATCCCTGGGAATCCCAGCACAAGCACAGGAGCACTCTTCTTCCAGACCCTCAGACAGGGAAGGCTCTCTCCACTTCAACACCCAGTTCAAAGGGACCTCAGCAGCTGCTGGGCTGGACTGTTGGCTGCTTCCCTGCCTGGGTGGAAAGAGAGGTTTCCTTCCTCCCCAGGCCGTGCTGGCCACCACCCGAGCTCCCCCCAGCACAGACACAAAGGAGCAGCTCAACAGTTTGGGGTTCAACTGAACGGGGCCAGGGCAAAAAGAGCTGCTGGAAGCGTGGCCCAGAGCCATGCCAGAGGCTCTCTGCCTGCTGCAGCTTGGCTCCAAACACAGCCTGCAGACATCTGCCCTGCTCAGCAGAGAGCAGCTTGGCCCTGCCTGTCCCTCTCCATTCCTTCCCTTCCCTCTCCTTTCCCAGGGCAGTTTGCTTTTCCTCCTTGCAGGGTCTCCAGCCCCTCCTGGATGGTAAATATGCTGAGCAGGCTGCTCAGAGCCCCAGACAACCTCAGCTGGGATGGTTCCAGGATGGGGCAGGTCTCACCTCTCCAGGCAGCCTGGGACAGTTTTTTCCTTCTCTCCATCCTGAGTCTCCCCCTTCCAGTTCCAAACCTTCCCTCCTTGTCCCGTTCCAACAGGCCCTGCTCAGATGTCTGTCCCCAGCTTTCCTTCTCTGCCCCTTCAAGCACTGCAAGGCCACCAGAAGGTCTCCCTGGAGCCTTCTCTTCTCCAGGCTGAACAGCCCCAACTCCCTCAGCCCTTCTTCATCAATCAGTGCTAACCATTTGCTTCCTCTTTCCGAGGTGAGGAGAGGAGGATACACTTCCAGGAGGCACTTGATATCCTTTCCCTCCAGCTCCCCTGCATCCCCACTCCCTCCTGGGACGGAGGGGGCCCTGTGCTCAGCTCAGCGCCAGGACCTGGTCCGGGGAGCTCAGAGCCCGGTGACACTGCACCCTCCTGTGGCTACAGGCAGCGGCTGTGTGCTCACATCCCGCCCGGGCCAGGCTCAGCACCTGACCTGCAAGGGTTGTGGGGATGGGACCTCTCCCATCGCTCTGGGCAGCCCGGGCCAGGCTCTCACCCTCCTCAGCACCAACATTTTCTTCCTTCTCTCTCACCTGAATTTCCCTCTTTTAATTAAAGAGGAAAAAAAAAATCACCAGCAAGCTCAGCCTGGCACCAGTAAAGCCCCAGCCCCAGCCCCAGCCCCAGCCCCAGCCCCAGCCCCAGCCCCAGCTGCCTCTGCAGGGCCCAGGGCAGGGGGACACTGTGGGATTCCCATTGGGAAGAGGAGTCCCTGGGACTCCTCTTGGCATTCAGCAGAAGTCCTGGTACCAAAGCCTGTCTCCCCAGCCACCACCAGCTGTGCCCTGCTGACCGTGGCTGGGGATGACCCAGGGAGATTTCTCCCTTCTGCTAGGGCAGATGTGGCCCTGAGGAGCACCTGGAAGCCCTGCCAGAAACAAGCACCATTTGGGGGCACTGCTGGAGGATGGTTCCCAGCCCAGCTCCTGGGGCCTTTTGGGTTACTCAGCTGAGGTCTTGACCATCACAACTCCAAAGCAGCCCTCCACAGAGCTGAGGTCTTGACCATCACAGCTCCAAAGCAGCCCTCCACAGAGCTGAGGTCTTGACCATCACAGCTCCAAAGCAGCCCTCCACAGAGCTGAGGTTTTGACCATCACAGCTCCAAAGCAGCCCTCCACAGAGCTGAGGTTTTGACCATCACAGCTCCAAAGCAGCCCTCCACAGAGCTGAGGTTTTGACCATCACAGCTCCAAAGCAGCCCTCCACAGAGCTGAGGTTTTGACCATCACAGCTCCAAAGCCTGGGTGTGGAAGATCCAAAGGAACAAAGCTCTTCTTACCCACCTTGTGGCTTCCAAGGGACAAAGGTGTCCACACACCACTGCTCACGTCCCCATCCACCTCTCTTCAACGGGCAAGAGGAGAGATCTCTTCACTCAGACTCAGCTGTTCATGGAACAAGAGGTCTCAACCACCTCTGATTTGTTTTCTTCCATGGAAGACCCTGGCACTGAGAAGGTCTCAGAGCTCTTCCACCTCTACACAGCTTTTGTTTTCTCTTCTTTCCTTTCCTGTGCACAAAGGAAATAGGTCACATTTCAAAGAAGCAGGGGTGGGCAAATGCCAGACAGCTCACTGGGTGCTGTGGCCTCTTCTCCTCTGCTCCAAATCAACTCATTTCTCACTCCCTGGAGAACATTTTCCTTCATTTCTCCTTCCTTTCTCCCAGACTGCTGCAAACGAAGGCCCAGGAGGAGCTCAGAGCAGGTAAGAGGAAGTTTGTTGGCCGTGGGTGCTGGAGGTGGCTGTTGGGTGTCATGGCTGCTTTGTTCCTTGGCTTGGACCTCTCTGCACAGCCCTGGTGGCATCGAGGGTTTGGTGGTGGGAGAGGAGAGCCTGGGGGGGGTTGGTGTGGGCAGGTCTGGAGTGCTTCATCACAGCACCAGTTTGGCTTTTCTGCCAGCCTCAGGAGAGCTCTGCTGTGGGTTAGGGCTGTGGGGCTCTCGCTCAGGTTGGCACCATCACTGCTGTGGAGCTGGGGCTGTACAGAATCACAGAAGGTTAGGGGCTGGAAGGGACCTCCAGAGATCATCCAGTCCAACCCCCCCTGCCAGAGCAGGGTCACCTAGGGCAGGTCACACGGGAATGCACCCAGATGGGGCTGGAGTATCCCCAGAGAGGGAGGCTCCACAGCCCCCCATGGCAGCCTGTTGGGTCAGGAGGTATCAAAATGTGCCAGAGAATCTTTGCTGCTGTGCAGCTAACCCCAGCCTGCGAGGAGAGGGCTTCACCCTCCTCGCAGCCCCAAGCCCACCAGAAATGCTTCTGCACTCAGTCTCCTTCAGCTGTCTGTGGAACATTGACTGACCTGGAAACTGCACTGGCCAGAGAAAGAAACTGAGAGCTTTACTTTCCCTAATGGAAGCTGGAATTGCAGAACTCAGCCATGGGAAAGTCCAATTAGCTCATCCACTCCTTCCTGCCTGCAGAGGATTGTTCCCTGCACTACAGTTTCTGAGTGACTGGCAATGGCACTTCCACTGCTTCCCCTGTTCCACCCCCTGATGAGTCACAGAATCAGAGAATTGTTTGGCTTGGCAAAGGCCTCCAAGCTCACCCAGTCCAACCTGCAACCCAACCCCACCATGGCCACCAAACCATGGCCCCAGGTGCCATGGCCACAGGGTTCCTCAGCACCTCCAGGGATGGGGACTCCAGAACCTCCCTGGGCAGCCTCTCCCAGTGCCTGAGCACCTTTCTGGGAAGAAATGTTTCCTAATATCCAACTTAAACCTCCCCTGGCACAGCCTGAGGCATTCCTCTTGTCCTGTCACTTGCTGCATGTGGGAAGAGACCAACTGCACCTCACTCCAGCTTCCTCTCAGGGAGCTGCAGAGAGCAATGAGGTCTCCCTCAGCCTCCTCTTCCCCAGGCTGAACACCCCCAGCTGCTCCTCCCCAGCCCTGTTCTCCAGACCCTTCCCCAGCCTGGTTGTCCTTCTCTGGACCTCTTCCAGCCTCTCAAATGTCCTTCTGGGAGTGAAAGCCCCAAAACCGAACCCAAGTTTTCCCTTCCTCAATTGACCTCTATTCCTTTCTCCTTTAGTCCTTTTTCCTTCCTGGGCTTTTCAGGACCAGGACTGCACATTCCTGGGTGGCTGAGGTCTTCCAGGGAGTGCCTGGGCTTCTCAAGAAGCAGCCCTGCTGAACTCTGCAGCTCAGCTATTGGATTTATTCTCAAGTGGCAAAAGCAAAAGCACCACTGCAGCTGTTTCTGTAGCACAAACACCCCCAGTTTGTGGTTGGAAATAGAGCTGTCAGCCACCCCACCACCCGAAGCAGGGAGAGGGGGTGGGGAGAGCAGGCCACCTTCTTCAGCAAGCTTCAGTCCTTCCAGACACGGCAGCTGCTCAGCACCATCAGAATCATGGAATGGGTTTGGGTTGGAAGGGACCTCCTCCCTTCCCCAGGCTGCCCAAGCCCAGCTCTCTCAGCCTGGCCTCACAGCAGAGGGCTTCCAGCCCTGCCAGCACTGCTGTGGTCTCCTCTAGCCCTGCTCCAACAGGTCCCTGGCTGTGCTGAGGACTCCAGAGCTGCCCCAGCACCGCAGGGGCAGAGTCCCCTCCCTGCCCCTCCTGCCCAGGGCAGGCTGGGCTGGGAGCTCAAACTTTCTCACCATGCTTTGGCTCAGGGGACTCCTCTCGGCCTGTTTGACTTCTTTGCCGTGGCACTGCAGGAAAACCTGCCCCAGCCTCTCGGGGGAAGGCAGCAAGCCCTGCCCCAGGCTGCCCCCGGCGCAGCTGCACCGCAGGCTCACCAGCGCCGGCGGCAGAGGAAGCAGGGGAGCAGCACAGAGCTGCCCTCTGGGAGCAAGGTGATCCCAGCCGTTACAGCAACGGCTTGAACGACGACAACAACGAAAAAGCAGAGGCTTATACCCACCAGGGCCTCAGGCAGGTGGCCTTCTCCCTGCCCTGCCCCCTCCCCGTCTCCTGCTCTCGAAGCTGGAGGAGCAAATTGCTTCCGCTCATTAGCATGGGACAAATAAGCACCGGAGGCAAACAAGTGCCCAGCAGGGGCCGAGTGAGCTCAGGCCTTTATTGCCATCCGACTGCACCGAGCAAGCATGTCACCGATTTTCCATGCTCTGTTGCCCCCTTGCTCCCTTCTGGATCGGGATGAGCACCCTCAGCCTCACCAGGGCAGGTGCAGAGGGGCCAAGGCAAAGGAGAGGCAAGGAGGGAGCCTCTGAGAGCTGCGAGAGCAGAGGTGACACATGGCAGCTCTAGAGCCTCTGGGCACGGGTGTGAGTGCCAGGCTGGCTCTGCAGGAAGGGTTGGAGGCAGCTCAGGCACCGACCCTCACTTCACTGCAGGAGGGCACTGGCTCCTGGGAGTAAATTGCTTGAGCAGGGCTGAGGGGACCCAAGGCAGCCTGCCCAGCTTGGATGCTGGGTGGACAGAGGGACAGGGAACCAGCCACCCATCCCCTGCCCCTGGGTCAGGGCTGCCTGCTCCCAGCATACACACACCACAAGCCCAAGGCCAGCAGCATCTGAGCAGCACCATCCTCTCTCTCCAGCACTGTGGTGGGCTGGCACTGGGTCTCTGGCCAAGGGCTCAGAAGGGGGAGGAATGGGGACTGAGCTCCACAGAACCAGCTGCTCTGCGAGCCTGTCTCTGGTACTGTCCTGTCACTGCCAGGAGCCTCCACACCCAGGGGATCACAGAGCAGCAGGTCCCTCCCTGGGCACTGCAGGTGTTGCTGTGGCATTTAACAGCCCTTTGCCCTCCAAAAGGGAGGGTGGCTTGTCCCCACATGGCTCCTGTGTCCCACCTCGAAGTGGGAGGAGGTACATGAAGCACTTCCACACCTGGCCTGGAATCCACAGGCGGAGGAGGAGCAGCTTGGACTCACCTGCTTGCTGCAAGGTCAGCAAGGGCAGACCAGGTCCTTGGTGGAAATGAGGCAGCTCTGTCTGTGGAGTTCCTGTAAACACCACCAGTGCAGGCAGGACTGAGTCAGGGACCCTCCCCGGGAAGCAGGGCAGATGATTATCTTCCCAGGCAAGCAGAAGGCACTGCTGGTAATGAGGGCAAACTGCACTGGGCTCACACTTTCATTAACTCCCACTCGTGGGGAGTTGATTGGGGAGCTGAGGCTCTAATGAGCAGGCAGCAGCGAGGTGAGGAAAGCAGGGATCTAAGTGCCCACGAGGAAGCCTCGGAAGAGCTGCCATGGAGTGCAAAAACAACAATTAAATGCTAATCAAGGGGCAATTAGAAGGTCAGGGTCGAGGCTTCCCCCTGCCCCCCCAGTTCTTTTCTCTGACCTAAGAAACGTTTCAAGATGAATCAAACGTAGGTCAAAGCTTTTGTTGTTTAAAGCTTTTCAAAGGCCTGATGCCTGGGCTCCAGGGCTCAGCTCCTCAGCTCAGCCTCTTGCCCAAGGGCAAAAGGGAACCTGTTGGAAGGGACCTTGGGCACTGCAGCCATTTCCCAGCCCTTCACACCCTGCAGCAAGCGCTGCACTGCACAGCTCCATCTCAGATCACACCAGGAGCAGAAGGGAGCCCAGGGCAAGGGATGGGGATGCCAGGTCCGGGTGGTTCTCCTCTGATCTCAGCACAAGCAAGTGGGCAGCTACCTTCAGGGCTGATTACTGACATCTCAATAGCTCCCTGCCTGACTTTCCTGTGCTGCATGGGGCACAGATCTGACTCCTTCTCGCCTGGGTGTCGCTGTTTTCAGAGCATCTTTGCCTCATGACAGCAACTTGCAGAGCTGCCCATTACCCCCCAAGCCCTGCATTCATGCTCTGTTCTGCCTGGGTGCTATTTCCAACCAGAACACCCAGAGCCTGGGCTGGTACAAGCCAAGGGGCAGAGATGAAGCCAATGCTGGAGGAATCATCGAATCACAGAATTGTTTGGCTCAGGAAAGACCTCCAAGGTCATCAAATGCAACCATCAGGTCCTGTAACTTGACATTAATGGTGGTGGAGGGGGGCCCTGGCACAGCTGCCTCCAGGCACCAGCTGATGCTCAGGAAAGAAACTCATGAAATTGGTTCTTGCTTTCATCTGCATCTTACAGAGTGGGAAACCAAAGCTGCCTGAGGCTTGGGCAGCTCTCTTGAGGCTGTGTCAGGGCTGCTCAGAGGTTGTGCTGAGGAACAGAGCTGAGTGTGGAAGAGCAGCTGAGCTACACCCAGAAGGGAGCCAGGGTGGTAGAGGAAACTTCTGTGGAGCAAGAGCTCTCTAGGGGCTGTACATTGGCCTCTTCATGTCTGCTCTAAGAACCCCAGGAGGTGACTTTCCCTCCTGGCTGGGGACTTGGCAGCCTTTCCTACAAAGAGCAATCTTCTGACAGGGCTCACCTGGGGCAGCAAAGCTTGGGTGAAATGGGAGGCATTGCCTGAACCAGCCTCTCATCCCTGGCTTTGCTCTCACACCTCCCTGAGGCTCTCCTGCCTCCCAGCCCTGTGCTCAGAGAGGAAACTCAGGCTGTTTGCTACAGAACTGCCTGTGTGGGCAGCTGGAAACTCCGTGGGAGCTTGGTGGTGATCAATGGCTTCTGCCCTCTCATTTTCACCTGGCTCACCAACTGTCAGAAGTGTTCCATCTGCTGTCACCTTCTGCTCCTGGACTTTCCACAGCAGGGAGCCAGCAGGTTTGGGTGCAGAGTCCCAGCAGCTAATGGCTGTTTATCTCAGGCAGCTTGTGGAAACCAGGAGCACATGAGACGGCCACAGACCTTCCACTGCCCACTCAGTGCTTCCTCTTCCTTCCCTCATGAACGTGACTCATGAGGCTGATTCTGCAGGTACAACCAGCAGCTGCCCATCCTCATCCCCTCACATCCTTCAACTCACCTTCTTGGGACTTGCTCTTCCCCTGGGTGAGGGAGACCTGGGTGAGGGAGGCCTGGGGGATCCACCTGTCCAGGGTCTGGGCTGTTTTGCTGCTGGTGGCATCAAGGGATTAGTTCAGCTGCTTTGGTTCCAAGCTTGCTTTGGTCCCAAGCTGCTTTGGTCCCAAGCTTGCTTTGGTCCCAAGCTTGCTTTGGTCCCAAGCTGCTTTGGTCCCAAGCTTGCTTTGGTCCCAAGCTTGCTTTGGTCCCAAGCTTGCTTTGGTCCCAAGCTTGCTTTGGTCCCAAGCTTGCTTTGGTCCCAAGCTGCTTTGGTCCCAAGCTTGCTTTGGTCCCAAGCTTGCTTTGGTCCCAAGCTGCTTTGGTGCCAAGCTGCTTTGGTCCCAAACACTGCCTCCAGTTAGGGCCTGAGCTACAGAGTGGTTTCATTTGCCTCCTGTATCCCAGGCTGGCAGCTCTGCCAAGCCCCCACTTGGCTTCTTTTGATGAATTTGATGGAAGTGGCTTCACAGCTCAGGCTGATCTGTGCTGTGCCTGGCCTGGGTTACACCAGTCCCCTGCCCAAGCTGCAGACTCCACTGACAGCTTCCTGCTGTGGTTTCCTGCCTCAACTAAACCCCCCCTCAGCAGAGCCTGCTCTCCCTTCCTGCTCTCATCAGGGCCATCTTGGGGCTTCATGAAGGCAACAAATAAACAGAATCACAGAATGGTTTGGGTTGGAAGAGGCTCTCAGACATCAGCCAGTCCAACCCCGCTGCAGTCAGCAGGGACATCCCCAATCAGAGCAGGCTGCTCAGAGCCACAAACAACCTGACCTGGAGTGGTGCCAGGGATTGGGCATCTCTGGGGAAACCTGGGCCAGGCTCTCACCAGCCTTAGCAGCACAAATTGCTTCCTTGTGTCTGATCCACATCTCCCACTAGGAGTTTCAAACCACCCCCCTTGTCCTGTCCCAGCAGGCCCTGCTCAAATGCCTGTCCCCAGCTTTCTGCTCACCCCTTGAAGTCCTGAAAAGCCACCAGAAGATCTCCCTGCAGAGCCTTCTCTTCCCCAGTTGTGCCAGGGGAGGTTTAGGATGGACATGAGGAACAATTTCTTCCCCAGAAGGGTTGTCAAGCCCTGGCCCAGGCTGCCCAAGGCAGTGATGGAGTCTCCATCCCTGGAGGGAATGAAAGCTATGGAGATGTGGTGCTGAGGGCCGTGGTCTAGTGGTGCCCTGGCAGTGCTGGATTGGCCTTGACAACCTTGGAGGTCTCTTCCAGCCACACTGCCCTGTGACTCCCTGTTTGTGTGTTCAGAAGTGAGTTAGGCTGGGAGGGGTCAGCTCCAGCACCCTGCCCGAGAGCCGCTGCTGCCTCTGCGCTGAGGGTGAGCGACGCCGGGGGAGAGAGCAAACGCAGGCTGCAGACAGAGAGTCAGATCTTGTTGGGGTCAGCTCCTGCTCAAGCAAAGAGCAGGTCCCAGGGAACAAATGAGTGCCTTGCACTCTGCCAATCTCCCCCTGATCAGCGGAAATCGGCTCCTCTCCGTGGGCAGCCCGGGAGGTGACTCGATGCCAGGCCTGCAGCTCGCTGGCAGGAGGGGCTCTGTGCTGACTCAGCCAGCACAACAAAGCTCCAGTTCTTGCTGGGTTCCCACCCAAACTGGTGCCCAGCAGCACAGAGGTAGGTTGGGTGGTTTCTGATTTGAGGCTGCTCTGAGCTGGGGGGGTTCTGGCTGATGTAGCCTGACAGAGAGTTGGGGTTAAACTCACTTGGCAGTGGTGGCCTGGGGAAAAGGAGGCTGAGGGGAGACCTTCTGGCTCTCTGCAACCCAAATCCCTGGAAGGAGGTTGGAGCCAGGTGGGAGTTGGCCTCTTCTCCCAAGGAACAAGTGATAGGGCAGGAGGATATGGCCTCAAGTCCACCAGAGGAGGTTTGGGTTGGATGGTAGAAGCCACTTCTTCACTGAGAGGAGTCTCAGACACCAGCACAGGCTGCCCAGGGAGGTGGTTGAGTCCCCATCCCTGGAGGGGTTTAAAAGCCACAGAGCTGTGGTGCTGAGGGCCATGGTTCAGCCCCAGCCTTGGTAGCGTTAGACAATGGTCGATGATCTTAAAGGTCTTTTCCAACCCAAACTATTTATGATCCTATGACTCCCCTGCTACTCTCCATGCAGTGCCAGAAACCACCCTGCAGATAGTCAGCCAAGAGCTGGAGAGCCTCCAAGGCAGAGAAGTTTGTATCTCAATTAGACCACACGACACCCCAGGCTGAGGGAGCTGGGGCTGTTCAGTCTGGGGAGGAGAAGGCTCTGAGGAGACCTAATTGTGGCCTTCCAGGATCTGAAGAAAGCTGGGGAGGGACTTTTGAGGGTGTCAGGGAGTGATAGGACTGGGGGGGATGGAGCAAAACTAGGAGTGGGGAGATTGAGATTGGCTGTGAGGAAGAAGTTGTTCCCCAGGAGGGTGGTGAGAGCCTGGCACAGGCTGCCCAGGGAGGTGGTGGCAGCCTCCTGCCTGGAGGTGTTTGCAGCCAGGCTGGAGGTGGCTGTGAGCAACCTGCTGTGGGGTGAGGTGTCCCTGCCCATGGATGATCCTTGAGGTCCCTTCCAACCCTGATGATTCCATGACCGCAGAGATTTCCTTTGCTTCTCTTCTCCAGCCCAAGCCCCAGCACCCTGCAAGCTGAGCCAAGGCAGCCCAGCCTGCGCCCGGGGATGCCAGACGCCGCGGCTCACCTGCCCTTCTACTACGGCAGCATCGGCAGGTCGGAGGCAGAGGAGCACCTGAAGCTGGGGGGGATGTCGGATGGGCTGTTCCTGCTGCGGCAGTGCCTGCGCAGCCTGGGGGGCTACGTCCTCTCCATGGTCTGCGACCTGCAGTTCTATCACTACGCCATCGAGCGGCAGCTGAACGGCACCTACGCCATCGCCGGGGGCAAAGCGCACTGCGGCCCCGAGGAGCTCTGCGAGTTCTACTCCAAGGATGCCGATGGACTCTGCTGCAGCCTCCGCAAGCCCTGCAACCGCCCCGCGGGGGTGGAGCCCCGGCCTGGCGTCTTCGACAGCATCAGGGACAGCATGGTGCGAGAGTACGTCCGGCAGACCTGGAAGCTGGAGGTACTGGACGTGGCCCCCAAGGAGGGCTGTGGGAGGAGTGCTGCCCCGTGGGGCAGGTGGGAGGTGTCCCTGCCCATGGAACTGGATGCTCTGGGAGGTCTCTTCCAACCTAAACCATGTATGGAATCTGTGGAAGCTCTGCCAGGGGTCAGAGTGGCAGCCAGCCACAGCACGGATTTGCTGTCACCCTCACAGGCTCACAGGATGCCAGGGGTCGGAAGGGACCTCTGGAGATCAGCCAGCCCAAGCCCCCTGCCAGAGCAGGAGCACAGAATCCAGCTCAGGTCACACAGGGGCTGGAAAGTCTCCAGAGGAGACTCCACAACCTCTCTGGGCAGCCTGCTCCAGGGCTCTGTGACCCTCACAGTGCAGAAGTTCCTCCTCATGCTGAGGTGGAGCCTCCTGTGCTGCAGTTTTCATCCCTTGCTCCTTGTCCTACCACAGGGTGTGACTGAGCAGAGCCTGTCCCCTCCCTCCTGACCCTCAGCTATTGATCAACATTTGTTCAATCCTTGGCACTGGCTTCTCAGCCACTTCCAAGTCCTGGCAGAAGGGCAGCTCAGACATTCTCCTTAGGGAGCCTTTCCAGGAGGGATCTCCCAGTTTGGCCTGTTCTAGCCCAAAGGTGCTGAGGTGAAGGGTGGCTCCGTGAGGCTGATCTGGGGACGCTGGTAGATAACCCACAGGACATTGCCATCTACTGGCAAAGCCAGAGGCAGAGCTGTTGAGCTGATGTGCAGGGCCAGGGACCTTAATTTAGAGCTCCCCCCAGATTTCCACCTCACCAGCAAGCCAGTGGACTGCAGCTGGATCCTCAGGATGGGGCCAGTTTAGCTAAGCAAGGAGCCCTGCTCTGCAGCAGAGCAGGATCCAACCCACTCGTGCTGGAGCACAGCCCTGTGAGGAGCAGCTGAGGGAGCTGGGGGGTGCTCAGCCTGGAGAAGAGGAGGAGGCTCAGGGGAGACCTTCTTGCTCTCTACAACTACCTGAAGGGAGGTTGTAGCCAGGTGGGGGTTGGTCTCTTCTGCCAGGCACCCAGCACCAGAACAAGAGGACACAGTCTCAGGCTGTGCCAGGGGAGGTTTAGGCTGGAGGTGAGGAAGAAATTCTTCCCAGCAAGAGAGATTGGCCCTTGGGCTGTGCTGCCCAGGGAGGTGGTGGAGTCCCCATCCCTGGAGGTGTTTAAAACACGACTGGATGAGGCCCCCAGTGCCATGGTTTAGTTGCTCAGATGGTGCTGGGGACAGGTTGGACTCAGTGATCTCGAAGGTCTTTTCCAACCTGCTCGATTCTGTGGTTAAGGCCACAGGGACTTCAGCTCTGGCACCTTCCAAGTCCCCTGTGCCCCTGGCCCCGGAGGGTGCTGTGCTGCAGCCGTGCAGCAGGCTGGCAGGAGGTCTCATTTCTCCCTCTTTTGCAGGGGGATGCTCTGGAACAGGCCATCATAAGCCAGGCTCCACAGGTGGAGAAGCTCATCGCCACCACAGCCCACGAGAGGATGCCCTGGTACCACGGCAGCATCGCCCGGGAGGAGGCTGAGAGGAGACTCTACTCAGGGGCACAGCCTGATGGCAAATTCCTGTGAGTGTGCCCAAGCCTGGCAGGTGCTGTGTGCCCCTGGGCTTGCTACCTGCCCCTCTGGGTGCTGGTTTCATGCTGTTGGGAGGAGGTGGGGCAGCCTGTGGTTAGAGATCTACCCAAGACAAGGTCTGAAAGCCCAGGCCTGGCAGTGCCCAGCCAGTGCCCCTGGCCTCCATGAAGATCCAGCCTCGAGCTTTGCTTGCTTCTCAGTTTTCGGTGTCTCTCTGAAGGATGTTTGTTGGTGCACCAGGGGAGAGGGGCTGCAGAGGGTCCAGACTGCAGCACAGCACCCTCTGGGGCAAGGCGCACAGGAGACTTGGAAGGGAGGTTGTAGCCAGGTGGGGGTTGGTCTCTTCTCCCAGGCAAGCAGCACCAGAACAGGAGGACACAGTCTCAAGCTGTGCCAGGGAGGTTTAGGCTCGGGGTGAGGAGAAAGTTCTTCCCAGAAAGAGTAATTGGCCACTGGGCTGTGCTGCCCAGGGAGGTGGTGGAGTCCCCATCCCTGGAGGTGTTTACAAAGAGCCTGGATGAGGCACTTGGAGCCATGGTCTAGTCAGGAGGTCTGTGGTGACAGGTTGGACTCGATGATCTTCGATGTCTCTTCCAAGCTGGGTGATACTGTGACACCTGGAGCCATGGCTCAGTTGCCAGGAGGTGTTAGGGATTAGGTGATAGGTTGGACTTGATGATCTCTGAGGCCTTTTCCAACCTGACTGATTCAATGGTTCCATGATTCTGATGCTGTGATTCTGTGACACGGCCCCAGCTGCTCACCCACCACCACTGCAGCCATGAGAGCCTGCAGGAAAAGAGGCTGGAGCTGGTGTTAAGAGTTCTGCTTCCTCCCAGGCTGAGAGAAAGGAAGGAGGGCAGTGCCTATGCCCTGTCCCTGGTCTACGGCAAGACCGTGTACCACTACCGCATCGACCAGGACAAGTCCGGCAAGTACTCCATCCCCGAGGGCACCAAGTTCGACACCCTCTGGCAGGTACCACGCTGGCACGCTGGCCACTGGGGTCCTCAGCAAGAGAAGGCACCCTGCCCATGGCAGCTGCTTTGGAACTTGATGCTCTTCAAGCTCCCTTCCAACCCAAACCCTTCTGGGATTTGTGTGAAATGCTGCCCGGGAGCAGGCTGCGAGAGCTGGGGGCAGCCAGCCTGGAGGAGAGAAGGCTCCAGGGAGACCTCAGAGCAGCCTTCCAGGGGGCTCCAGGAGAGCTGGGGGAGGGACTTTGGACAAGGCTGGGAGTGACAGGATGAGGGGAATGCCTTTGAGCTGGGAGAGGGAAGACTGAGACTGGAGATGAGGAAGAAGTTCCTGAGAGTGAGGGTGGGGAGAGACTGGCACAGGCTGGAACAGGGAGGCTGTGGCTGCCCTCTCCCTGGAGGTGTTCAAGGGCAGGCTGGATGAGACCTTGAGCGTTCTGGGCTGGTGGGAGGTGTCCCTGCCCATGGCAGGGGGTGGGAGCTGGAAGGAAAATTCTAGTCCCTGTGTGCCTTAGATCTGAGAGAAGCCATTGGCACACGAGCTGGCTGCAGTGAAAGGAGCTGATCTTCTCCTCACAACCATCTCTTTCTCCTCCAATTCTTTCCCAGTTGGTGGAGTACCTAAAGCTCAAATCAGATGGGCTGATTTTCTCCCTGAGGGAAGCCTGCCCCAACCCCAACGTGCCAGGTGAGCTCTGAAAGCCATCCCTGGCCTCACTTTACCACCGAGAGGAGCGACAGCAGCCCGAGTTCCCTGTCCCGTGGCTCACCTTGCTCAGACCTTGGTGCTGAGGGCTCAGTGAGCTCCTCTGGGCAAATGGGCAGGTCCCACCTGGTGCTCTCTGCTGAAAGTGGCCACTCTGCTCCAGGCTTGTCCTAGGGCAGCCCAAAGACAGGAGGAGAATTGGTGCTCCAAGCGGGTTAGAGGCTTCTGGTGCCAAACAGGTGGCTTCTGAAAGGGGACCTGGACAGGAGATGCCCTGCAAGGCTGGCTCCTGGTGGCTCTGGAGCTGGACACTCAAACCCATGGCTGTCCCAGTCCAGGTGTCACCAGCACCGCTGCAGAGCCTGCCCATGGGACCCTTGCTCTGCTGGGGTGCAGCTCAGCCAGTGCCTGCTCAGGGAGCAGCGCAGAGCAGCGCTGCAGTGGGGCTGCGTCTGCCCTGAGGGCTCACCTGGGAGCACCACCCACCCCCAGGCACTGCTCACACCTTGCTGAGCTAAAGCTGTGGAAAACCAGCCCTTGGGGGGGGGGGGGACAGACACAGGTGACCACAGAGGTCTCCAAGGACTGATCCTCTGACCCTCCTTGGGGCATGGGCAGGCTCTCAATAACTTCTCTCCCCTCCTTCACAGCATCTGCAGCACCGGTCCCACCGACCCACCCCTCCATCAGTGTAAGTTCTGGGGAGGGTTTGGGGGGGTTGGTGCTTCAGTGGCTTAATAATCCTGCACTTCAAGCTGGCTCTGCTCCTCCATCGCTGCTCCTCCATCTCTGCTCCTCCAATGCTGCTCTTCTCTCCAACTCAGTAACTCAACTGGAACACATTAAGGCCAGCTGCAACGCTGTCCCCTTTCCAGCTTGGATGGGGCCAAGGAATAGCTGGGCACAGCTACCATTAGATCTGAAAATGGTTTCCATTCATACTGAGCTCCTTGCAACATGTGGGCCTGTCCTTGGGGAGCCTTCTGCTCCCTGCCCTCCTTTGCCAGGCAGGAGCAAGGAAGGCAGAGTCGGATTCTGGGAACACTCAGCCTGGCTGCTGGCCCCCAGCCAGCTCTTTGTGCTCCCTCCACGGCCCTGCCCGGGGGCTATGTCTGGGCTCAGTCACTGCTCCCAGTGCTGAGCAGTGTTGAAACCAACTGGTTTGGGAGACTGGAGTGGCCCAGCCCAGAGCCCAGGGGAGGCTAAAGCAAGGTTTGGAGCACTCAGCCATCTCCTCAGAGAGCTTTCACAATCTGTGGTGGGCTCCCATGCCGTGGAGGCTCTGCAGCAAGCAGTGCTGGTGTTCAAAGCTCTGCTGGACGAGTGGGTGCCTGTCATACAGTCATGAAGGTTGGAAAAGCTCTCTAAGATCATCCAGCCCAACCTTCTACCACCTCCATGACCACTAGACCATGGCCCCAAGTGCCACATCTACTCATTTTCCCAAGCCCTGCAGGGCTGGGGACTCCAGCACCTCCCTGGGCAGCCTGTGCCAGTCCCTGACCACTCCTGCAGCAAAGAAATTTTTCCTCATCACCAACCTAAGCCTCCCCTGGCACAGCTTGAGGCCATTTCCTCTTGTCCTGTTGGAAGTTACTTGGAGAAGAGGCCAACACCAGCCTCCAACCCCCCTGCTAGAGCAAGGTCACCCAGAACAGGCTGGCCAGGATCACATCCAGGCAGGTCTGAAGTATCCTCTCCCTGCTCAGGAAACCACAGAGTCCTTAGCAGCTGATCCTGCACAGCCTGGGCAGCTGGAGGGTGATGCTGCATTCAGGCTCTGTGGCACTGACCCCCCCAGGCACTGATCCCTGCTGTGCAGCTGCAGGGGAGGAAGCTGCCAGCCAGGTCTGGAAGAGAAAAGTCACCTTGATAGCACTCCAGTCTCTTGTGCCTGTCAGAGGGAACCAGCAGCTGAGCTGCAGAGTCTCCTCAGCCCTCCCTTCCCCATTTGAAGCTGAAGCAGCTTGCCCTGGCTCCTTTATCCACGTCAGCCCTGCTTCTTTTGCAGAGAAACCTCGGCCCTCTCAACGCAGATGGATACACTCCAGACCCTGTGGGTGAGCACCTTTGGGGGCCCTCAGCTCCTGAGAGCAAACAGGACCTGCTGATGCCACGTGGGGGCCACCTGGCACCTCTGTGTGGCCACATTCTGGTCAGGGAGCTGTGCCACAAATCCACTCCCTTACAAACCACAGAACCCCAGACTGGTTTGGGTGGGAAGGGATCTTTCAGGCTCATCCAGTCCAACCCCCTGCAGTCAGCAGGGCCATCTGCAAAGAGAGCTCCCAGCCCTCCCAGCGCCGCTGTGGCCTCCTCTGGCCCTGCTCCACGTCCTTCCTGAGGCCTCCAGAGCTGGGCCAGCACTGCAGGCACCCAGGAGCATCCCCATCAGCTCGGGGTCCTGAGACAAGAACACAGCCAAACTGTTTGCCCATGCTCAGCTCCCAGCCACTCTCTGTCCCATGTTACTCAGCAGATCAAGCCCTGCCCTGCTCTCCATCTCCCACCCCGCACTCAGTGCATCCAGGGCTGAGCTCCTGCACAGGGCCAGGTCCTGCTGTGTGCACTGGGAGTGCTCAGACACCTCAGCCCATCCCGGCTCCTGCAGCAGGAGAGGCTGTGGGGCATGAAAGGAAGGGAGGTGCCCAGGAGGGAGGCTTGGATGCAGGAACTTGAAGGAGAATTGGCCAAGAGACTAGAGGAAAGCTGCCCAGGCAGCGAGGGAGCGGGGGGTGGGGAAGGCTCTGTCATTTCTCTGCCCTTGACAACTGCTTCTCCTGGCAAGGTGCAGGGAGCTCCCAGCTGCTCCCCATGGACACCAGCGTCTATGAGAGCCCCTACAGTGACCCTGAGGAACTGAAGGATAAGAAACTCTTCCTGAAGAGGGACCACCTGATGATGGATGAAGTGGAACTGGGAGCAGGAAACTTTGGCTCTGTCAAGAAAGGAGTCTACAAAATGAGGAAGTGAGTGGTGCCCAGAAGGATGCTGGAGGAGAATGCTCCAGGCTGAGCTCAGAGCGGCCCTTGCTAGATGGACTCTAAAGTGCTCGTGGGGTGGAGGTGTGAGAGATGCTCTGGAAGGTCAGAGATGGCTTTCCATGGACTCTCAGGGGCAGTTTCACTGCCCTGAGGCTGTGATCTGCACTGCATGCTCCTGGACCTGCCTGCCACTTCTGAAGGCATTTGCTGGGCACAGAGCTCCAAGCTCCTGAGGTCATCTTGGTCTGTGTCAGGGCAAGGGAGTGAGACTGGGGAGCCATCCCTGGCTGTCTCTGAGCTCACAGGGATGGTCTCTGCTTGCCTTGGGCCCGAGTTTCCCCCTTGACAAATGGCATTGCCGATGCAGACCTCGGGGAGGGTGATGCAGACCTCGGGGAGGGTGAAGCAGACCTCGGGGAGGGTAAAGCACCTTCAGACCTGCAGATGCCTGCACTCGTAAGGGTGAGGAGATCCTTTCCTCTGTGACCTTCTAGCAGGCCTGGGATCCCAGCACAGCACAGAGCTCCTCCCCAAGAGGCTCCTGAGATCAGCACTAAGAGATGAAAGCGTATCCCCTGGGCAGTGTTTGCCTTGCAGGCTGGGAGCCCTGAGCCCAGCTGCTGCTGACTCCATCCTCTGTGTGTTGCTCCCGTGCCCTGTGCAGGAAGCAGATTGATGTGGCCATAAAGGTGCTGAAGAACAACAACGAGAGGACAGTGAAGGATGAGATGATGAAGGAAGCTCAGATCATGCACCAGCTGGGACAACCCCTACATCGTTCGCATGATTGGGGTCTGCGAGGCAGAGTCCCTGATGCTCGTCATGGAGATGGCTTCTGGAGGGCCCCTCAACAAGTTCTTGGCTTCCAAGAAGTGAGTGAATGAAATGTGGCTGGCTGAGACTCTGCACTTAGCATCTCAGAACAGCTGAGGCTGGAAAAGGCCTCTGAGATTCTGAAGTCCAACCACTGAGCCAACACTTCCAAGTCTGCTCTTAAGCCACGGCCCCCAGCACCACAGCCCCAGGGCTTTGGAGCCCCTCCAGGGCTGGGGACTCCACCGCTGCCCTGGGCAGCCTGGGCCAGCCCTTGACAGCCCTTCTGGGGAAGAAATTGTTCCTCCTGTCCAACCTGAACCTCCTCTGGGGCAACT
This sequence comes from Colaptes auratus, assembly GCA_015227895.2. Taxonomy (NCBI): domain Eukaryota; kingdom Metazoa; phylum Chordata; class Aves; order Piciformes; family Picidae; genus Colaptes; species Colaptes auratus. The sequence goes on along the minus strand of JAAWVA010000037.1, from coordinate 9,032,959 downwards.
TCAGGCCATCTCCTCTTGTCCTCTCTTTTTTAACCTGGGAGAGGAGCCCAACCCCCACCTCACTCCAACCTCCTTCCAGGGAGTTGGAGAGAGCCAGATGGTCCTGGGGTTGTTGTGACCCAAGTGCAGGACCTGGCCCTTGGCCTTGCTGAACCTCAGCCTGTTGGCTTCAGCTGACAGCTCCAGCCTGGCCAGCCCCCTCTGCAGAGCCTCCCTCCCCTCAAGCAGATCACTATCCCCTCCCACCTCGGTGCCATCTGTGGCTTCTCAGGCTCCCTGCTGCCAGGAGGTGCAGCTTTGTGGGTGGAGGGAAGCTGCTGGCAGCAGCTGGTAGCAGCAGGAAGATGTCTTTTCACGTGAGACAACAGGGACTGATGCTTCTGGAGGAGGGATGCCCACCTTGGAGGGCACCCTGATGCAGAGGGGGCTGGCAGGCCCTGTGTTACTGCACTGCCCTTTCCTCTTGCCCAGGGATGAGATTGCAGTCAGCAACATCGTGGAGCTGATGCACCAAGTGTCCATGGGCATGAAGTACCTGGAGGAGAAGAACTTTGTCCACAGGGACCTGGCGGCCAGAAATGTGCTGCTGGTCAACCAGCACTATGCTAAGATCAGTGACTTCGGCCTCTCCAAGGCTCTGGGTGCTGATGACAGCTACTACAAGGTGAGTGTAAGCAGGGCAGAGGACCTGCAGCTGGCAGGAGCCCTCCTGGCTGCGGGGGGCTGGGCTCTCCCCTGCTGCATGACCACAGCCCACTCAGGCTGGCATCGCTGCTGAGCCATGGCAAGGGGCTCTGCAGAGCTCTGGGGGGCAAGGTGGGAGCTCAGATGGATGCAGAGGGGGATGCAGTGCCAGGGTGACAGGAGAGAGGAGAGGAGCCAGAGCAGGGGGCAGGGAGAAGGGGATGAAGAGCAAGCCAGGGCTGATCTTTGCAGCTGTGCACAGACCTGCATGAGCCCTGGGGTGCCACAGGAAGGTGGCACCGTGGGACAGCGTCCTGCGCCCAAGGCTGGCTGAGCAGAGCCACCAAGACAGCAGAGCCTGCCAGAACTCATTTCAGCTCCAGGCTGGCTGTGTCTCAGGGTGGAAATGTCCTCCTCTGCTTTGCTGCAGGCCAGGACAGCAGGCAAGTGGCCCCTGAAGTGGTATGCCCCGGAATGCATCCTCTACCACAAGTTCTCCAGCAAGAGTGATGTGTGGAGCTACGGCGTGACCATGTGGGAGGCCTTCAGCTACGGGCAGAAGCCATACAAGGTGAGGCAGAGCTGGGGGCCCGGGGGGATGCCACAGCAGAGTCTCCCCCAGCAGAGTCTCCCCCTCCCTAAGAGGCTGACACACACTGGAACTGCAATGTCTGCTCCCTTGGCTGGGTGTTCCTCACACTGCTGAGCAGAGGGGGAAGGAGATCATAGAAGTGCCGAGGTTGGAAGAGACCTTTGAGGACACCAAGGCCAAGCTCACCCAGAGCTCACAGTGCCACCAGTGCTGCTAAGCCACTGCCACTAAACCACCTCCATCCATGCAGCTTTTAAACCCCTCCAGGGATGGGGACTCCACCACCTCCCTGGCAGCCTGGGACAGTGCCTGAGGACCCTTGCTGGGAAGAAATTGTTCCTCATACCCAACCCGAACCTCCCCTGGCACGACCTGGGCCAATGCTCCCAGCCCCTTTAAACCCCTCCAGGGATGGGGACTCCACCACCTCCCTGGGCAGCCTGTTCCAGTGGCTGAGAACCCAGGCCCAGCTCTCATCTCTCTCTCTCCTAACCCTGCTGCCAGCTCCAAAACCATTAAAGCATTTCCCACTTGCCCTAGAAAATGAAAGGCCCAGAGGTCACCAGCTTCATCGAGCAGGGGAAGCGCATGGAGTGCCCCACAGGCTGCCCAGCAGAGATGTACAGCCTGATGCAGCAGTGCTGGACCTACAGGTGAGGCTTGCCCCTCTTCAGCTGCTTGCTGGGCAGCAGCTCCCTCAGAGCAGCACACCCTGCCCGGGGGGTGGCAGCACGAAGCCAATGCCTTGCCCTCACCCCCGCTCCGCGGTGAGCGATGCTTCTGTGCTTCGGTGCCACAGCCTGGCATTTGCCTCTAGCAGTCCTGGAAGACACAGAATCACAGAATTGTTTGGCTTGGAAAAGGCCTCCAGGTCCTGGGCTGTTGGGAAAAGCTCATCCAGTCCAACCAGCAACCCACCCCCACCATGGCCACTAAACCCTGGTCCCAGGAGCCACGGCCACAGGTCTCTTGTACACCTCCAGGGCTGGGGACTCCACCACCCCCCTGGGCAGCTTCTTCCAATCCCTGACCCCTCTTGCAGCAAAGAAACTGCTCCTCATCTCCAACCTAACCCTCCCCTGGCACAATTTGAGGCCACTTCCTCTCCTTCTATCACCTGAGGCTAGGGAGAAGAAACCAACCCCCCCTCACTCCAACCTCCTTTCAGGGAGCTGTGGAGGTTTAGGGGTTGTAGAAAAGATGCCACAGGCTCTGTGCCTTCCACCCTCTCCATCCCAGCAAAGCCCCAGCTGCATTCCTAAGCAGCTGTGCTGCCCTTCTCCCCCAGGTTCTGTCTTCCCAGTGGGTCCATCCCCTTTGCTCCTCTCTCTCTTTGCCCTTTCTGCCCTGCAGGTGGGAGGAGCGCCCAGGGTTTGTCGCTGTGGAGACCCTCATCCGCTCCTACTACTACAGCATTGCCACCAAGACAGAGAATGGGGCAGAGCCAGCGGACCAGCCCAAAGCAGCTCTGCCCTGAGCTGCCCTCTCTGCTCCTCAGCACACAGCCTTCCTGCACCTGGGAGGCTCTTTGTGACGTTTGCTTTAACCTCTCCAGCGCAGGATTTGTGCCTCAAGCGGTTCCAGAGCTAAGCACCTGGGGGGTGAACGCTGCCCCAGCAGCCAGGGGCACTCAGCTGTGCCAAGCAGCTGCCCATGAGGCCAAGCTGCAGCACAGGACACAGCACACAGCCTTCTGGCTCCTTCTTCCCCACTTCCAAAGCTCTCAGGACCTCAGCCAGGCTCAGGGAGGATGAGCTGGCTCCGGCAGACCTGGATTTGCCCAGCTCCCTTACCAAGCAACTCTTCCACAGAGAGCCACCAAGGGCACTTCCCTGCTGAGGCTCCCATGGGCTGTGACCAAGGCCAGGGAGCCACTGAGTGCCCTTCTCCTTGCCCTGGGGCAAGAGCAGTTGGTGCACTGCTGGGTCTGGGGAGAAGCAGTGGAGCAGAGCCCCACGGTGCTGCTGCTTTGTCCTCTGACCACCCTGCCAGCCACAGCTCTCAAATCCTAGGGCACTGCCATGTGTCTGCTCAGCACAGAGCGTGGTGGTTGAGGCTCCTGGATCCCCTCTGCCCCCTCTGTGCTAATGGCATGAATACCTTGCTCTTCAGGCCTGAAAATCCATTCTCCTGTAAATAAACCAGTCTCTCTTTTTAACACACCTGGGGCTCAGGCTCTTGCAACCAGCACAAACGTTTGCAGCTGCTGCAGGCTGCCAAGAAAGGAGCTGCAATTAGCTCAGAGTTTCCCTCACAGAGTGTTAAGGGCTGGAAGGGACCTCCAAAGCTCATCCAGTCCAACCCCCCTGCATCACCTAGAGCAGATCACACAGCAACACATCCAGATGGGTCTTGAGTACCTCCAGAGAGGGAGACTCCACAGCTCCTCGATGCTCCCCAGAACCCTGCAGAGTCACCAACCTGGTCAGCCCTGGGCTGGCTTCCCTGCAGAGCTGGGGCTTGCCTGCAGCTGATGCCACATGCTCAGCTGAGCCCACTCTGCAAGGTGGTCTGCCCATCCCCAGCTGCAGTGGTGCCCCCCATGCTGGTGGGGCTGTGGTCTTCACTGGTGCAGGGGACAGGGCTGGTTGTGAAGGCTGAGGGGGAGTGGGGGGAGAGCAGGAGATCAGAGCTCTGAGATACAGTGAGTAGCAAAGCTTATCAGACACCATCTGCTGCTATCTGAAAGCCACCCAGTAGCTCACAGAGGTACAATAAACAGCTACAGGCCGGGCCAGGGCACAGCCCTTATCTAGAAGCCTGATGGGAGGTGGATTTGATCTGAAGACAGCAGCTCTGGGGAGCAGTCAGGTAGGATGCCAAGATTAACCTCCTGGTGCAGCCTCTGCAAGCAGTCAGAGAGCTGAGGGCTGATGGCAATCAGTGTTCCCCTTCCTTGCTTAGACAGCAAGCAAAACCAGGAGTGGGGAGGCTCAGATGGGATGTCAGGAAGATCTTCCCCATGAGGGTGCTGAGAGCCTGGCACAGGCTGCCCAGGGAGGTGGTGGAAGCCTCATCCCTGGAGGCTTTTAAGGCCAGGCTGGAGGTGGCTGTGAGCAGCCTGCTGCGGTGTGAGGTGTCCCTGCCCATGGCAGGGGGTTGGGACTGGCTGAGCCTTGAGGTCCCCTCCAGCCCTACCAGCAACTACTTGCTCAGCAGAGCATTTGTTCTCTCAGCCACATCAGCCTGTCCTGTATGCCTGGGAACGATGGGTTTATTACCCCTGCCAGGAGAGGGGAAAGCAGAGCCCTCAGAGGAGCCAGGGGCTTGCTCCTGTTCGTTCAGCAAGCCAGTGGCAGAGACAGGGAACAGAAGGAAGTTCTCCCCTCTGTCATGTTTTCCTCCCAGAGAAAGCAGCTCCTCTGCTGGGAAAGGAGGAGGTTTGGTCTTGCTTTCCACTTGCAAACCACTGCCAGCACATTTTGTTTGGAGCTTTCTGGTCTGAAATGATTTCTCAGCTTGGATTTTCAGCTCGCTGTTTGCTCCAGTGGGGAAGGGAAGCACCAGAGAGGTTGTGTGCCCAGAGGGGCTTCTGGTTTCAGTGGGGACCATTTCAAGTGACTGTGGAGTGTCCACAGCCTGGCAGACAGGACATGAATCCCCTGAGACCGTGCCAGAAGAGTAAGGGGCAGGGACTGCTCCCCTGGGAAGCCGCCTGGGCTGTGGCTGCTGCTCCAAGAGCACCACCAAACGTCAGGAGTTGCTGGGAGTGAGGCAAGCAGGGGCTGGGGTCACAGGGCTCTGTGACTCTTGTGTCTTTGTGGCTCCTGCTTTTGGTGTGTGCAGGGTCTGATGCTCATTCCTTGTCCTCCCCTCCAGGGCACTCCCAGTCTGCCACCACAGAAGGGGCTTAGCCCCCACCCCGTAATGCACAGCCCCAGGCCCCACAGCGCAGAGCAGAAGTCTCTCTCCTCCCAGATCCACAGCAGGGATACCTCCAGCTCTGTCCCCTCTCCTCACCCACTGCTGGCAGATCCAAATGATGAAACACTTCTGCTGAGCTGTTGCTGACTGATCCCAGGGCTGTGGCTGCTGGAGCAAGAGCTGTGGCACTGATAAGATAAAGGCAGAGGCCGCTGGCAGCAGGGCTCCGAGCTCCGTGCTCTTTGCTCCCGTCTGCTCTCCCCTAAACTTAGAATCACAGAGCCATTAAGGTTGGAAAGCCCTCTGAGGCCGTCAGGTGCAACCTGCTACCTCCTTGATCACTAAACCACATCCCCAAGTGCCACATCTACTGTTTGTTTGAACACCTCCAGGGCTGGGGACTCCACCCCCCCCCCCCCGGCAGCCTGTTCCAGCGCCTGACCGCTCCTGCAGCAAACAAATCCTTCCTAATCTCCAACCTAAGCCTCCCCTGGAGCAGCTGGAGGCCATTACCTCCTGTCCTCTCCTTAGCTACTTGGGAGAAGAGACCAACACCAGCCTCACTCCAACCTCCTTTCAGGTAGCTGCAAAGAGCAGCGAGATCTCCTCTCAGCCTCCTTTTCTTCAGGCTAACTTCCTCAAATCCTCTCTTTCCTTGCTGACCTCTCTTTCCCTGCTGACCTCTCTTTCCCTCCTTCTCTCCTCTCACTCATTCCCCTCTGGCTTAGCTGAGCCTTTGAAGCTCCTCTGCTTTTTGCTCCCTGCCCCTCGCAGGGGCGAAGATGAACGTCAGAGCCAGAACGATAACGTGAGACAGGATGAGGTGGTGGTGCTGGGGTCTGATCAGCACCGTGGAACACTCCATCCTCCCCCCAGATCTACCTCCTTCCAGGCTATCTTATCACCAAGCAGCCCTGATCACCAGTGCACGCCTGCTTATCAGCTGCTGAGATCCCAAGGCCACGCTGACCTTCTATCTCCCTCAGCTATCTCAGCGCTTTGGCTCTGTTCAGCTGCACAGCACCAGCTCTGAGCTCACTGACCTGTGAATCACAGCCCTCAGCCAGCTCCTGAACCAGCCCAAAGTGTCTTCAAACCTGCTGCTGGGGGTTTCCTCCTCCCCCCAAGAAAAGAGGGAGTGACTGTCCCCCTGTGCTCAGCACTGGGGGGGTCACACCTGCAGTACTGGGTCAGGTTTGGGCCCCTTGCTCCAAGAAGGGCATTGAGGTGCTGAGGCACATCTGTTAGGCCACTGGGTCCAGCTCTGGACTCACCAGGTCAAGAGAGATAGGGAACCACTGGAGAGAGTCCAGTGGAGGCTGGGAAGATGCTGAGGGGCCTGGGGCATCTCTGTGAGGAGGAAAGGCTGAGAGCCCGGGAGGAGAGCAGCCCCAGAGGGGATCTGCTCCATGCTCAGCGGGAGCCAAAAGGTGGGGGGCAAGAGAACTGGGCCAGACTCTTCTTGATGCAGATGACAAGGCAAGGGGCAATGGGCACAAACTGGAAGCTAGGAGGTTCCATCTGGCCAGGAGGAGAAACTTCTTTGCTGTGCCAGTTCCAGGCCAGGATGCTGTTGACCTTCTTAGCCAACTGGGCACACGCTGGCTCCTGTTCAGCCAGCTGCCAGCCAGCATCCCCAGGTCCCTTTCTGCTGGGAAACTCCATCCCAAACCTTGCAGCCAGCAGGTCCAGGGCCATGCAGGCAGCTGGGTGAGCTGGCAGGATCCTGGGGCAGGGCTGCCCATCAGACATCCTGGCCAAGGTTTGCTTCGTTTCCGCCGAAAGCTTTGACGCGACCAAAACCTTTCCGCGGAACCCCTGGGGTCAGCCTGCTCAGCATTTTCAGATGCAAAACTCTTCTGGAGGAAAATTTCCATCCAGCTGAAGTCATTTACTCCTGGGACAGATGAGTGTGGTGTGGGTGTAAGGCATGGTCATGTCAGAGCTGCAGCAGTTGCCACATCCTTTGGTGTGACGTAAATGCGGTGTCAGAGGCGATGGAGGACCAGCTCCCCCCCAGGCCTGCAGCCCCAGCGAGCTGTGGCAGCCTGGACAACCAGCAAAGGGATTCTGGCCACATGCCAGTGAAGGTTGGGAAACAGGGATGGAATGGCAAACAGGGAAGAGGAAATCCTGTCCAGGCACGGAGCAGCGTGTGGACATCCAGCTCTGCCTCTCAGCCATCACTCTGCCTTTGCTGCTCCCCAGAAGGGCACAGCTCACTTCAGCCCTGCAGCAAACCTCCCCTCTCCTGTCCTCTCACCCCTGTGGTCTCCCTTCATGTGACTTCAGACACGGGCAGAAAGGTCTCTCCCCTGGTCTTTCTGAGTCCATTACCCTACCTGACTGCAGCTTCCCCTCCTCCAGGGCTCCTGCTCCCTGCACTGGCAGGTAGGGATCTTCTGCCTTGCTCTCTGCATGCAGGCAGCAAAGCAAGCAAAGGCTCCTGAAAGGGACCTCCTTTGCTTCCCATGCCCAGCCTGGTTTGCCCCTTCTCTGTGCAGGGGTGAGAGGCCAGAAGAGGATGGAGGCAGCCAGCTGGGCAAGGTGGAAATGGGAGCTCACACTGACACTGACTGGAGAAGGCCACAGCTCCCACAGTCCTCCCCCTGTGGCAGGCTCTGGAGGAGTAAGGGAAAAGAGGTTTCAGAAGCAGAGTTCAAATGAAGAGGGAATGAAGTGGTTGGGATTTGTGGAGCTCATTCTTCCCAGCAAGGCAGTGGAAGGAGGATGCAAATGTTCCTTCTGAAGAGTTTCCAAAGGCCAATGTGACTTGCAGTCAGATCAAGGCTGATCTTCCTTTTCCCTTTCTGTAGTTTTGACCCCTCAGACTGCAGCCCAGCCCCCCTGTGGCACCTCCTGCCCATGCAGAGCTCAGCAGGGCCCATGGCAGGTGCAGATGAGGTTTTGGTGTGTGTCCATGCACAGAGGGACACAGGGACACCCCTGTGCAGCTGTGTTTCCATGCACATGAGGGCAAAGCCTGCTCTTTGGCTTGCACTGCTCACACAGCAGCTCTTAGCTACCCAAAGTGGAAACCTCCTTTGGGTGTCCTGTGGGCATGAATAATCCAGCAAAGTGTCCCCTGTCTGCTCCAGGCCTCTTGTGCTGCCCCTAAGTTCATCCTGAGTGGTTCAAACAGCCTCATCCTTTAGCCCAGCAGCAAAAGGGTGCAACGAGGACCAGAGCAGAGCCTGGCCCCACAGTGACAGTGCTGACACTACAGATGGCAGAGTGGTTTAATACCAGAAGCTGCTGCCAGCTCTTAAACAATGGCTCAGGCATGACAGAAGGGACCAAGGAGCTTTCCAGTCCCCCAGGCCAACTACTTCCCAGGGATGAGCCCTGCCAAAACCTTTGACTGAATGCACAGGACTGCAGTGAGGGAAGCAAAATCCATCCCAATTCCAACAGTCTGCAGGCCCAGAGTAGTGAGAACCCAGCTAAGTGTTCTCATCCTTGCAGTCCACATCCAAATCACCACCCATCCCTTCTCCCCTCCTGGCTGAGTTTTCCTTCCTCCTGTGTCAGCCCACTCCAGAACTTACTCTTCTATGAAGGTTTGTCCTTCACTTTTGGCTGCAATGTGCAGTGGCTCCTCGTCAGGTCCCTGCAGCAACTGGCAGCAGAGTTTGAGGAGCTGCAGACAGAGTCTATTCTTCTTGGTAGCCTGGGTGAATGTCCACTGAAGGCAGCTATGCCCTAGATAAAAATGCTGCTGTGGCCCTTGCTGCTCCCTCTCCCCCTCTGCTGCCAGCACAGCAGGGATCCCTCTTGAAGCCGGTGGAACGCCCATGCAGGTAAAGCCTGGAGGGAAGGTGCTGGCAGGCAGTGATTTGTTTGCTGGCATTCAGGGGCAGAGTGCAAAGAAGGCAGCAGGGAGGCAAGGCCCCAGCCTCGGGTGCAGGGCAGGAACGCTGTGGTTGCCTGTGTGGGCACATGGCTGAGGTGAGGGTTTGAAGATGAGGTTCAGATACAGCCTCTCAGCAGGCAAGGTGCAACCTGGCGTGACTGGGGGCAGGGTCCCTGCTGCTTCTGGTGCCAGCACCAAGTGTGCTGAGCTCTGCCACGAGTTAAGGAGGGGAAGAGTGAGGGACTGCAAGTCTGAGAGACACAAAAGAGCCCCCGGGGAAGCTGGGCAGATATTGTCCTTGCCACTGCCCTGCGGTCCCATGCCTGTGGAGTCAGAGCTGCTGGTAAATGTGCTCTTCCTGGCAGTGACTTCCACAACAGACAGCAGAAAACAAACAAACAAACAAGCCAAAAAGCAGGGCTGGGTTGCTTTGCTGAGAAGCTTTTTCTTTGCACTCTTTGGAGGCATCCTTAGAACTCCATGGCTGAAAAAAATGGGGGGGACAAAAACAATAACAAAAACATTCCCCAAAAAAAATCTATTTGGAGATCTTTTGGCTGCAAGGTTTTGATTGTCCAAGCTGAAAACCGCTGGGGAGAGGCAGAAGAAAGGAGAGTGGTTTCCAAAGGGCTATTAGGAAAGTTCAAATTGAACTGAAAATTGATATTTGCTGTGGAAAACTTCTCCTTGATGACAACACAAAGCTCAGTGGAAAAGGTGGTTTGGACAAAACACTTCCCAGGCCCTTGGCATGCACAGCAGATGGGGAGAGAGGAGCCGTGGGCTGAGCTTACCTGAGCTCTGCAGATCTGAAATGGAGCTGATCACAGAATCACGAAGCATTTGGGCTGGAAGAGCCCTTTCAGGGCTGAAAGAGCCCTTTCAGGGCTGCAGCAGCTCTGCTATGAGGACAGGCTGAGGGAGCTGGGGGTGTTCAGCCTGAAGAGAAGGCTCTGGGGGGACCTTAGAGCTGCCTTCTAATAGCTGAAGGATCCTACAGGAAGGCTGCAGAGGGACTTTTCCTGAGGGTGTCTAGAGGCAGGCCAAGGGGGAATGGTTTGAAGCTGAGGGAGAGCAGGGTTAGACTGGAGCTGAGGTAGAAGTTCTTCAGTAGGAGGGTGGTGACACTCTGGAACAGGCGGCCCAGGGAGGCTGTGGGTGCCTCCTCCCTGGGGGTGTTTACGGCCAGGCTGGACGAGGTCTTGAGCAACCGAGTCCAGTTGAAGCCATCCCTGCCCGTGGCAGAGGGGTTCGAGTAGATGAGCTCTGAGGTCCGTCCCAACCGGAGCCCTCCTTGATTGCTTTCGCTCCAGAGCAGCTCGGTGTCTTCTCCGCGGTGTCCAGCAGGGGGCGCAGTGTCCTGGCAGGGCTGCAGGCAGGCAATGAGGCAGGAGGCCACAAACGGCACTGCAGCGCTGCGGGACTGCACCAGCAGAGCTCCTGCCTTGGTTTTCTGTCCTCAGGGTGTGCACCTGCTTACACCTGCATCATCAGGGTTTCACCTCTCTGTTGCAACAGACCACAGAAGCACAACTAAGACCCTAAGGCTATCTGGGCAGCTGCAGTGGGTCCCATAGGTGCATCATAAAATCTGCCACCTGACAGCGTGAGACCCACCTGGACTGCTGCATCCAGTTCTGTGGCGACAGGATGAGGAGCAGATTGAGACTGGAGATGAGAAAGAAATCCTTGACAGTGAGGGTGGAGAGACACTGGAACAGGTTGCCTGGGCAGGTCGTGGATGCTCTCTCCCAGGAGGTGTTTGAGGCCAGGCTGGATGAAGCCTTGAGCCACCTGGGCTGCTGGAGGTGTCCTGCCCATGGCAGGGGCTTGGAGCTGGATGATCTTGAAGGTCCCTTCCAACCCAAACCAGGATGTGATTCTAAGAGGTGAGGTAGTGGCAGCAGGTGGCTGCTGGGTGTGGGGGCAGTGCCAGTGAGAGGGCTCCGACAGCAGTGCCTGGAGGCAGGGGAGACACAGCCCTACATCTCCCTCTTTATCCCTGCTGTACTGACTTGCTTTGCCTCTTTTTTAACCCAAGGCTTCTCTGGCTGATCCAGGAGCCCTCCTCCTCCTCCTCCTCTCCATGTCACACTGGTGCCCATTACCCCATGGGGCAGCCCTGTGCCACCTCCAGCCACTGCTTCCACCTCTCACAGCACTTGCTGCCTGGCTCTCTGAGTGACTCAACACCTACAACAGCTTCTATAAACCTCAAGCTCAGGAGGGAGGCCACCCCCTTCCCTCCCTCCCACTGCACTTTTCAAGTGTAAATGCTAAGGGGCAGCTCAAAAGCAGCTGTGGTGCTGGGTGGGAGCCACCTGAACCCCCCCTGTGATGCTGCCTTCTCTGCCACCACATGTCACCGCCTCTTACGTAATCACTACATGACTCCAGCTTTCCTGGGACCTGCTCGTGAACACACACACAGAGCAAACAAAAAGCACCCTGAGTGACCCACTGCCACATGTCCTGGTGCAGGGCTGTCACAAGGGGCTGTGTGGTGAGGCAGCATCTGGCAGGCGTTGGTCGTCAGCCTCGCGCCCTGCCCGGGTGGCTCTCGGGCCAGGAGCTGATGTGGAGGGGCTGCAGGTGTCGCGTCCCGGCTGAAGGTAAGTCCCTGGTGACAGGGAGGGGACAGCTCTGGGGCTTCTTCAGGTGTTGTGGGCTTAGAGAAAGCAGCAGCACCTTAGCAGAAGGCCATGTCTGTGCTTGTCCCTGTGCTCCTGCTAGCTTGCCTGGCAAGGGGATGCCTTTAGGTGGGTTGGATTGGTTGATAGGTTGGACGTGATGATCTTGAAGGTCTCTTCCAACCTGTTGTGTTGTATTGTATTGTATTGTATTGTAATGGATCCACTTTTTCCCCCTCTTCATTCGTTCTTCAACTTTTCCCTCTCCTTTTTTCATCCTTTCCCTCTCTCTTATATTTTTCTTCTTCTTTAGTCTTTTTCTGGTTTCCCTTTCTCCTTTTCTCTTTCTTCTTTCCCCTTTCTCCTTTTCTCTTTCTTCTTTCCCCTTTCTCCTTTTCTCTTTCTTCTTTCCCCTTTCTCCTTTTCTCTTCTTCTTTCCCCTTTCTCCTTTTCTCCTTCTTCTTTCCCCTTTCTCCTTTTCCTCCTTCCTGTTTCTCTCTCTCTCCAGTGTGTTATCTCAGTGCTTCCCCCTGCTCTGTCCCTGACTTTACCTCTTCCTCTGAGCTTCTCCCATTCCACGCTCCTCCCTGCCACACCTGCCAGCACACATGGATGAACCCACACTGGCACAAGGAACGTGAAGGAAAACTTCTTTACTCCCCAGTGGGATGCTCTGATCCACATCCTGCATTCTGGAAGTGTTTGTGCTGGAGCCAGGAGCAGGAAAAGTTTGGGACAAGGAGCGGGAAAGCTTGGCTTTGGTTTGCCTCCTTCAAGCAAAGTGATTTCTAAGGGCTGAGTGATTTCCCTGCTGGGTTAGCACAACCCCACAGGGCTCTGCTGTGTCTCTGGCTCAGCAATGAGCTGAGGGCCTAATGCAGCTCCCTAGGTAAGGAGGAATTTGGGGCTGCTGACGGAGGTGATGCCACAACAAGTGGGAGAATAGGGAATGAAGAAGTTCCTGGAAGTCTTAGTGGCTCAACAAAGTACTTTGGGCTGGGAGTTTTGAAAAGATGTGAGAAGAGGGAGAAAGGAATTGGGAAGATCCAGGAGAGGAGGTGACTGGCATTTGCTGGGGCAGGGGTTTTGAAAACAGAGTCATGAGGAAACTTCTTCACTGAAAGGGTTCTCAAAGCCTGGCACAGGCTGCCCAGGGAGGTGGTTGGATCCCCATCCCTGGAGGTGCTGAAAACAGGCAGAGATGGAATGCTGAGGGAGGAAAGGATCCTGGGGGGAGGGGGAAGAAAGAGAATAATCTCAGGGTGGAGAGCTTGATTGCAATCAGAGTGAAGTGAGACTCAGCAGCTGTTTGGTGCTTTGATTAAAGCCAAGTGGCTATCATCCCCGAGATCTGCAGTGAATCAGTTCCTGTCAGGTACAAACTTTTTCTTGGAGGGCTGCTGGAAAGTACAATCAGAGCCTGCTCTGATTTGCTGCTCTGGGTGGAGAGAAGAGAAAGAAGGGAAGGTAGGTTTGAACCAAATCTCTGAACACTGAGCTGGTCTTCTGCCAGTGGAAGGCAATCAGCTTTACCAGAAATGAAGATCTTTTGGCCAGGTAGATAAAGTGCCTGGACAGAAACCTCAGCAGAACATCTCCCACTTGTCACAGAGGTGTGAGCAGAACGTGGCTGATGCTCTGGCAAGAGGTTAGCAATTGCCTTCTCCACTTCTAGCTGCAGAAAACCAGATAGCAGAGCAGCTTAGGAAGTGGCAGTTGCATAATTTGACCAACAGCTCTCCTGTCACTGCTGCTTTTGATGCTTCCCCTGCTCCTTGCGGCCTCACGCCGGGTCTCACCTTCTCTGCTCGCTTGCTGGCGCCTGCACTCCTGAAGAGCCTCAAGACGAATGTGTGAGCTTAGGTGTGACTTTGTGGGCTGCAGATGTAAATACCAGGTGTAGTTTAGACTCTGTGGCCTAAAACTTGATGCTATCACACGCTGGCCCAGCTAATTTTTCATCCTTGCCCTTAAAAGGCCAGAGCCTGCCTCCGAACAGAGCTTCCCCTGCCTCCCGCTTTGCACCTTCCAGATCCTCCCCACCTCCACGTAAGGAGCTGGAGCTGTGCCCTCCCTCTGGTTTGACTCCTGCCTCTCCTCCTGGACTCAGCCCTCCCCTCTCACTGCTTCACTTCCACCTGCTTCAACCCACACAGCACTAAGTGGGGGTCTTGAAGGAGGTTCCCACCTTGGCAGAGTGGATTCAGGTGTGGGGGATCAGCGTGGGAGAGGTTAAACCAATGTGCTGAGTGAGAGTGCAGGAAGGAGCAGTCAGGTTCTTGGTTTCTTCTTTGTTCTGTCTTCCCAAATGCCTATTTTGGGGTTCTTTTCCCTTCCTGCCCTTCCCAGCTGCATCAGGCCCTGAATGTTGGTTACAGTAAAGTTGAAACTTCTTACAGGATCTCCTTCTGGCAGGGCAGAGGGAGCCAGGAGAGGACTGCTGTGCCTGGTGTGGGTTTGGAGTTCACAGAGTGAAAAAGCCACCTGTTGATCTTTGACTCATTCAGCAGAGCACTCACGTCAGACAGGGACCTGAGAAATTCCTGGTAAGTGATTAAGCCCTGCAATGATCACAAATTTCTGCCTCTTGACGCTGCCAGAAACCACAGCAGCACTCACTTCACATTCACTCTTTGATGCTGGCAGACCAGAAGCAATTTTGATCACAAGCCAGAGGAATTGCCCCAAACCTCTCGCTGCTGAGGGATGTTCTTTGTTTTGGTCTTTGCTTGCTCCCTGAACCTTGACAGTCATAGAACCACAGAATGATCCTTGATGATCTCTGCAGGTCCCTTCCAACCTCTAACATTCTGTGATCATTGGGTCCAAACCCACTACTGAAGCAGGGCTGTGGAGTTTTCCTCTCTGGAGGTATTCAAGACCATCCTGGGTGTGTTCCTGTGTGCCCTGGTAGAGGTGACCCTGCTCTGGCAGGGGGAGTTGGACTGGGTGATCTCTCGAGGTCCATTCCAACCCCTAACATTCTGTGATCCTGTGATCTCCAGCCTCAAAAATGTCAGTTTCAAATGATGACCTTAAAAGTCTTTTCCAACCCAAACTATTCTATGAGCCTAGGAGCCCCTGGAGACGGTCAGCCAAGAGCTGGAGAACCTCCAAGGCAGAGAAGTCTCTATCCCAATTAGACCTTTCCAGCACACAACATCACAGGCTGAGAGAGTTGAGGCTGGTCAGTCTGGAGAAGAGAAGGCTCTGAGGAGACCTAATTGTGGCCTTCCAAGATCTGAAGGGGGCTCCAAGAAAGCTGGGGAGGGACTTCTGGGGGTGTCAGGGAGTGGTAGGACTGGGGGGGCTGGAGCAAAACTAGAAGATCAATTCAGATTGGATGTCAGGAAGTTCTTCCCCATGAGGGTGGTGAGAGCCTGGCGCAGGCTGCCCAGGGAGGTGGTGGAAGCCTCCTGGCTGGAGGTGTTTGCAGCCAGGCTGGAGGTGGCTGTGAGCAACCTGCTGCAGTGTGAGGTGTCCCTGCCCATGGCAGGGGGTTGGGACTGGCTGAGCCTTGAGGTCTCTTCCAACCCTAACAATCCAATGACTCTCTGATGCAATGACTCTCTGATCCTACGGTTCTCCTCTCCCCTCCTCTCCATCAGCAGGCAGAACGCAGCCGAGCTGCCCGGCATGGCGAGCTTCCCGGCGCCGCTGGGCTGCGAGGCGCCGCGGGGCGAGGGCTGCCGGCCGGGCAGCGCCTCCCGGCGGCAGCGCAGGTTCATGCCGGCCGAGAAGAAGGACACCAGGTACTGGGAGAAGCGGCGCAGGAACAACGAGGCGGCCAAGCGCTCGCGGGAGAAGAGGAGGCTCAACGACTGCGCCATGGAGAGCCAGCTGGCTGCGCTCAGCCGGGAGAACGCCCTCCTGCGCAGCGAGCTGCTGGCCCTCAAGATGCGCTTCGGGCTCCTCGGCCCCGGCGGAGACCCCTACCAGGGCCAGGCCCTGGCCCTGTGGCACCTGCTGGGGGCTTACTTCGGGGGGCACGGAGCGGTCTCCCCGCGCCTGGAGGCGGAGCCCTTCGGGGGGGACTGCTGCTTGCTCGCCAGCGAGAGCTGTGCGCCGGAGGTGCTGGAGCGGGGAGGCTTTTCCTGCGAGACCTTTTGCCCTGCCAGAAACGTCCTGGGCTGTGACCCCAAGCCGGCTCCCGTGGGCACGCCTGGCCTTCAGCAGCCCAAGGGGCTGGAGGCGGCCTTCAGCCCCGCGGTTTGCTCTCCGCTCCTCGATGGCCGCTGCCCAGCCGGGCGTGCTCTCCGTCCCTCCCTGCCAGACGGTGCCTACTTCTTGTGCCCTTCCCCTCGCCCAGCCGAGGTGAGCAAAGAAAGCCTCAGCGCTGTCTCAGATGAAGATGATGAGCAACAAGTGCCAAAAGCTTCTCCCCTGCCCCCAGGCAGCCTGCCCTGCCCTCCAGAAGAGCACTTGAAGGGCCGAAGCTCCGTTGCCCTACCTCACAAGCTGCGGATTAAGACCAAAGCCCTCAGTGGCTTGGAGGAGAGCAGCCTGGACTCCCACTGAGGAAGCCACTGTGGGGCCGGTGCAAGATCTTCCACAGACATGGAGGCTTGTGCAGGGTGGGGTGGGAGGGAAATGGCCCTTTCTGTAAGGGGTCAGATGGAAAAGGCAAGGGCTGATGGGGACAAGTTACTGCTGAAGAGATTCCTGATGGACTCCAGAAGAAAATGTTTCCCCATGAGAACAGTTGGGCAGTGGAATCAACTCCCAAGGGAAGCAGTGGAGTGTTTTCAGAGTCAGCTTGCCAGGGTGCTGGGCCAGCTCATTTCAGCTGCACTGTGACCTGGAAAGGTTGGAGCAGATGATCCGTGGGGTCCCTTCAGTGATCTCCGTGCAGAGGCATGGACAGAGCATGATGCTTGCAGGCAGAGAAGCTGCTGGGGTGCAGTGTGAGGGGGTCAGCTCCACTGTACTCACTGGCATGAAGGGAAGCCAGAGCGTGGCAACCACTCTTCAGGTGTGAAACTTGAGGCAGTGCTGCTTTCAGATTCAAAGAAACCACAAGAGCTTCGATTTCCTGTCCTCTTCCCTCTGTCCTCTTCCCTTCAGAACAGGCAAGGACAGCCCATGGTGAGAAAGTGGGCTTAGAAATTATTTCTCCAGAAGAAATTGCTTCCCTTGTGCTCCTGCCCTTCCCTGTCACTGCTGGACCAGCTTTTGTCACCCCTGGGCAGGACACAGCAAGTGGCTGTGAGCAATGTGGGTGCAGGCAGCAGCCTGGTGGCAGAGCTGGGGCTAGGTCAGCTCACCTTGCTCTGTGGCATGGGTCTCAACAACCCCATGAAGGCTCTAGGCTGGGGGCAGAGGGGCTGGAAAAGCTGCCTAGAAGAAAAGGACCTGGGGGGGTTGGTCAGCAGCAGCTGAAGATGATCCACTGTGTGCCCTGGTGGCCACCAGCATCCTGGCCTGGATCAGCAATGGTGCGGCCAGCAGGACCAGGGCAGGGATCATCCCCCAGCACTCAGCACTGCTGAGGCCACACCTTGAGTCCTGGGTTCAGTTTTGGGCCCCTCACTCCAAAAAGGACATTGAGGGGGCTGGAGTGGGTCCAGAAAAGAGCAACAAAGGTGGGGAAGGGTCTGGAGAGCAGGGATGGGGAGGAACAGCTGAGGGAGCTCTGAGGCTGTTTGTACTCAAGCTCAGACTTGAGCAACCTGCTCTAGTGAGAGGTGTCCCTGCTGACCACAGGGGTGTTGGACAAGATGAGCTTGGAGGGTCCCTTCCAACCTGAAGCATTCAGTGATGCTGTGTCTGGGGTGTGTGGAGCCAGTGTTCTGTAGCTGCCCTCCAGCTCCTCTCTCTCTTACGGGACGCCCAGACTCTGAACTTTGTGCCTAACTCTGAAGAAGGGGAACAAACCCCCAGACAACAGAAGGAAGACCAAAAGAAGCAAGACCCTCCCACGAGGCTGTAAATACGATGAGGCAAACCCCACTGAGAAGTGTGAACGCACGAAGCTCCCCAGCCCTGCTCTGCCTCTCATATCAGTTCCTCTGGAGACCACAATCTCTCAGCGCTCGCACGTAGCCTTGCTCGTACTTGATAAGAGTCTTCAAAGATCAGAGGGACCCAGGGAGGTTTGACAACTCCTTGACCTCAAAGAAACTACTCAAATAGCAACACTCTAGGGGAATGAAACCTTCCCTCACTCTTATTTTGTCCTTTTTTTTTGGGGGGGGGGGGAGGGGGAGCTTCAGACCTTGAAAGTCTTCGCAGCTGTGATGGGTTAGGGCTGGGTGTAAGTAAAACAGCAGCTAGCTAAAGCCTGTCCCCGAAGTCAGCCTCAGTCCCCAAACCTCTGGCAAGAACTAAACCAGGCAGCTCCATCTGATTTCTCCTTGTCCTGATCCAGTGGAAGGTGTTCCTCCACCTGGGAGGAGCTAGATGGTCCTCAAGGTCCCTTCAGACCCAAACCGTTCTACGACTCTGCACCCTGGGTGTGAGGGAAGTGCTGCCTAGGCAGAGGAGGAGCCTGACAGAGGGTTTCTTGCTTGCACTTCAACAAGTTGCACCATGACAGGAGGTGTGAGGAGGGCTGTGATTGTGCATGGGTGTCTGTGTCCTTCTGAACAGGAGAACCCCCCCTGTTAACCACATCACTGCATGAGAACACCAGGGGTGGGATGCCAAGCACCCAAGAGGAGGCTCTGGGTGATAGAAGCTCGAGGCCCCATTTCATCTTCAGGTTTACCTCTTCCTGTGTTTGTTTTCTGCTCTGCTGACTGGGATGAGTAAATTCTCCTTGGGACAGCAATGTGCCCTTGTGGCCAGGAAGACCCTTGGGCTCCTGGGGGGCATTAAGAAGAGTGTGGCCAGCAGGGCAAGGGAGGTTCTCCTCCCCCTCTGCTCTGTGCTGGTGAGACTACAGCTGGGGTCTTGTGTCCAGATCTGAGCTCTGCAGTTCAGGAGGGACAGGGATGTACCAGAGAGAGCCCAACAGAGGCTACAAGGATGAGGGAGGGACTGGAACATCTGTGTGAGGAGGAAAGGCTGAGAGCCCTTGGGCTGTCGAGCCTGCAGAAGAGCAGCCCCAGAGGGGGTCTGAGCAATGTTTACAGCTATCTGAGGGGTGGGTGTCCCAAAGAGGGGGCCAGGCTCTTCTCTGTGATAGGACCAGGGGCAATGAATACAGACTGGACCCCAGGAAATTTCAGCTCAACAGGAGGAGAAACATCTTCGGTGTGAGGGTGCTGGAGCCCGGGAGCAGGCTGCCCAGGGAGGCAGTGGAGTCTCCTCCTCTGGAGACTTTCCAGACCCCTCTGGATGCATTCCTGTGTGACCTGCTTTGGAAGGGGGGAGGGCTGCACTCAGTGAGGTCCCTTCCAACCCCCAGCAGTCTGTGATGCTAGGAAAGCACTCAAGTGAAAGGGAAGGCAGGGGAAAGCTGCCTTCAAAGGTTAGCACTTGCCCTGGGCGAGCGGGGGCGAAGCTCCCTGCTCTCAGACAGCCTCTGCTGAGGAGGTCCTCTCACAGCTCGGGGCTTGGCTTTGTTTTTCTTGAGAGACAAATTTATCTCCCTTTGGGTTTTGGGGTTTTTTTTCCACTGTACTTGCTCACACCTTAGGGGAGTAGGGAACCTGATGAACATCATGGTGAGCTCTCTGGGCGTCACCACCTCAGCAGCCGTAGTTCACACCTCCCACACTCCCTGCCAGACAAACCTGGCACAGCCTGAGGGGGAGATGACAGCAAAACAAAAGACTTTCCCCTGACCTACTGCAGCCTTTGCCTAACCTCAGACCCCTGCCATCCCTTTTTCCTCCTCCCTCACTTCCCACAGAGGTGCAATGAGGCATTTTAGCCCCCACACAGAACCCACTGCTGAAGTCCTGGCTGAGGAGTGTGGGGCTCCAGCGCCCAGCAGGGCAGCTGCCCTCTCCCCGTCGGGCTCTGAGCCTGGCTCCCTGGTTTTAGACCCCCAAAAGTGATTTTTCTGGGGTTCATTAAAAAGTCTGAGACCAGCAGGTCAAGGGAGGTTCTCCTCTGCCCTAGTGAGGCTGCATCTGGAGGAATGGGTCTAGTTCTGGAGTCTACAGTTCAAGAGACAGGGAACTGCTGGAGAGAGTCCAGTGGAGGCTACAAAGCTGCTGAGGGGCCTGGAGCAGCTCTGGGAGGAGCAAAGGCTGAGAGCCCTGGGGCTGAGAGCCTGGAGCAGAGCAGCCCCAGAGGGCAGCTGAGCAGTGTCTGGGAATAGCTCCAGGGTGGAGGCCATGGGGCTGGGGCTGGGCTCCTCTCAGCGGTACCCAGTGCTAGGATATGGGGCAGTGGACACAAAGTGGAGCCCAGGAGGTTTCACTTCAATTTATGGAAACCCATGGCCAGCTCAGGGCAGGGCTTCAGCATCACTCCTGAGCCTTTGTCCCAGCCTGGGGGGGGGCTGCTTGTGGAAGCCATGCTCTGGCAGGTGTGTCCCCGAGGAGCAAGGGCACTTGTTGGCTTCAGCTCTAGAGCTGCAGCCCCAGTCTCTGGCTTTCAGCTGAAGCTCTCAGCTGGGTTCAGTGCAGGGCTGGGGGCGCAGCTGACACCTGATAGCACCAAGTCATCTATGATTGCTTCTGCTGCCTGGGCTGTAGCTGTGGGGAAGCTCAGCTCTCCCGTGGGTGTCCTCTCAGTAGCATCTCCTGTGGATGATGCGTGGCCCCTCCTCAGTGTACTCCTCCCTGCGGATCCACCACCTCTGGAAGTTCAGGAGGGAGCTGAGGACGGAGCCCCCTGTCCACGCCGAGTACCTCCGCAGGGCTGGGGCAGCCACTTTGACCTTGGTGTTGGGGGCCAGGATTTGGAGGAGCTCACTGTGAAACCTCCTCTCTAGCCCCTCAAAGAGAGAGGACCCCCCACAGAGGAGGATGTTTGTGTACATGGCTGACTTCATTTCTTCTGGAAGCTGCTTGAGGCTTCTCTGGGCCATGTCGTGGATGCCCACATAGGGGATGCCCCAGGTGGCTGGAGGGTTGAAGAGTACTTCTGGGCACTGAAACCTCTCCTTGCTGAGGCTGATGGTCTGGCCATCAGGCAGGGCATAATCCAGGGTGTAGCTGCCTGGGGGGAGCTGGCACTCAGCCTCAAAGCTGGAAGCAACGTAGCAGCACTTGTGCTTGATGTCTTCCACCACGCTGGCCACCTCGCTGCTGAGCTTGCACCCTCTGTCCTCCAGAAGCTTCAGCAGGTACCAGGAGAGGTGTGAGCCTGCCAGCTCGCTCTTCTTGGTGGCATGTGCCAGGCTGCAGCCCTCGTGGACTGGCACAGCACAGCTGGCGGCGTGCCCCACGTCCACCACCAGGCCGCTGGTCGTGCCCTGGGCGTAGGCGGCGAGGACGGGCTGCGGGCTGACGAAGAAGCCGGGGCAGCCCAGGGACTCAAACACCAGCTCCACCACCTTCTCTCTGTGCCTGCTGGGGCTGAGTGGGGGCTCAGTGAGGAGGAGGGCATACTCCTCAGGGGGCACCTGAAGCTCGTGGTCGAACAGATGCTGCCACAGGGATCCAGCTGCTTCCCAGTTGGTGATGATGCCCTTCTGCATCAGCCGCACGTCAGCCTCGGGGCGAGGCAAGCCTTCCCCTCCCCTGAAAGCTTCAGACCTGTTCTCTCCTGCCCCGGGGGGCCAGGCCAAGGGGCACCTCACCCCTGTGTCGATTTCAACCCTGGGTGTCTCCTCTCCACAGAACCCTGCTCTGCAGCTCCTGGTGCCCGGGTCGATCACCACTGCTCCTGCTTCTCAGCACCAGCTTCTGGCTGCCGGTGATGTTTGACCCAGAGCTGCATGAGCCCAGTGACTGCTGAGCAGGGTGGAAAGTGAGCAGGGAGTCCCTGCTTCTGGGGGGTCCTGGGCCCCAGCTTGTGGAGCTCATGCTCCTTGCAGAGCTGGCCAGCAGTGCTCCCACCCCGGGGGGACATCCCGCCCCGAGTGAGGCTGGGGGCAGAGCACCTGACAAAGGGAACTGTGATGTCAGCTGGCAGCAGGGCCCCCTGGGTTACTGTGTGCCCCAGGCCTCACCAGGCCACCCTGCCTGCCCTCTGGGCCACACCCAGAAGGCCACAGCTGCTTTGCTCTGGGGGTCCTGAGCAACTATCCCAGCCCTGCCCACTCCTGTGCTGCCTCTCTGTGCTGTGAGGCCCTGCTGTGCCTGGGGTGTGCTCTCCTGGGGAGGGCGGTGGGACAGGGCCAAGATTTGCCTTGAGACGAGGGGAAATGCTAAATATAATTTATTAAACCACTTCCTAGGACAGGTAAACATTTTTTTTTCCCTTCATCAACGGAGGAACAGGTCTGGGAACAGACCTCAGCTCTTTGTCAATGCACTTTCCTTGTGTTCAGGTGTGGGAAGTAGACTCCATACATGCCCTGTTGAACCTGGTAGAGATCTGACTTCCTTCTTAGGCAAGAGGCAATCTGGGGGGAGAAGAATCATGTTAATGACCAAAAAACCCCCAAACCCTGAGTCTGCACCTTGCCCTTTGCTAGGTGCCCCCCAAACCACCTTTCCAGGTAGGATTCTGAACCAGATGCTTGACTGAAGCTGCCCAGGCACAGCCCTCAGCTCTGAATCTGAGGTTTCTCTTCTTCTAACATCTTGCTGAGTGTCAGCTGTCACCCCTGAGCCTCGAAGGGCAGAGGTGTTCCCCCTGAATTCAGCTGTTCTCCCCTAGCTGGTGCAAAACAGTGCTGTCCAGATGTCCCCCACCCAATCAACACCAGAGAGCAGCCAGGGATGTGCTCTGCCCTTCCAAGGGTACACAGCTGGAGTGCAGCCCTGCCAGGCTGCTGCAGCCTGTGCCAAGAGCATTGGCTACAGACCCCTGGCTGTGACTGCTGCAGGTTGTTAATGGCACCCAGGTTATTAATCATGGCAGCTCCTGCAGTCCTGCAGCTGCAGCCTGACCCTTCTGCAGATCTTTGAATGGGGAAAGGGTTGAAGATGCTGCAGAAGATCCCCCAGTTCAGCCTGCTTCTCATCTTGGTATTTGCCTGACCTTTTGGGTTTCAAGTCCTTTGCAGAGAAAAAAAAACCCAGAGAGACCTCATCCCTGCCCCACTGCTTCCTCTCCTAGAAATCCACTCAGCTGGCTATAAAAGCCCTTCCCCAGCCTCCTGGGCACAAGCTGGCAGGGGCTGAAGGAGGGTTTGACAAGCCACTTGTCACCATGCAAGCTGGTGGGGGAGGTCCTGCTCCCAGTGGGCTTCTTGAGGATGTGTCTGTCTGTCCCTCCTGCAACCCTCCAGCTGGCTGGGCACAGTTAGAGGCAGGACATGAAAGATTCACTTACCAGGAAGCATAACAAGAGGAGGAGAATGAAGCCAAGCAGGGCAAAGACACAGATGAGGATGATTGCCCAGAACTGAAGCTCTGCAAAGGCAAAACAAGAGCAGAGCAATGTTTTGGAGCCCTCTGCATGGGACACAGAGGGAAGTGTAGCCCTGGCAACGTTCAGCAGCATTGTGCAGCTCAGAGGTGAGGCCAAACTGCTGAAAGGCAGCATCTGACCTTCCCTGGCTGCAGGGTAAATGTGCCCCAGCAGTGCCAAGCTGGGCAGGGACATGCAGAATGGAGTAAGGATCTCCAAAATTCAGTGCACAGCAGGGCCCTCAGCTGCTGTCAGGGATGTTCAGAGGGACAAATCTCTCCCTTAGCTGCTGGCTGGGCGCTCTGGGGCTGCAGGGTCAGTCCCTCCCCCAGCCACTTACCAAATCTTCCAGACTGGTGTTCTTCTGTCTTGACTGGAGAGTAACCTGGCAAGGAAGGGAGGTGGCACAGGTGAGAAATGGAGTGCTCTGGGGGTGATTAAACCACAGCTAATGAGCAGCCCCACAAAGCCACCACAGGAGCTCTCACCTTCAACCACCAGACTCTGCTCTTCCAGCTCATAGCTGGAGCCCAGCCTGGTGAAGCCCTGGGTCAGGCCTGTCAGCTCCTCGTACACCTCCTGCTTCTGCAAGGTCCTCCAGGAGTCCACAAGGAACTTGCAGATGGAGACAACGTCTGTGTGAGGCTTCCCACGGACAGGCCTGGGGGATGACAGCCACGGGTGTCAGTGTGGCACAAGAGAAGGAGCAGCAGAGCTGAGCAGGGGCAGGGAGGGGGGTTCAGGCCCAGGCTGAGGGTTGCAGATGTCTCAGCAAGGTTTTCTGAGCACGGGATCCTTTGTGCTAGATGAGCCAGGAGCTCACACAGCCAACTCCACCCCCTGATTTAATTCCAGGGGAGACGTTGCTGAGAGGTAAACCAGCTGAGCTCTTTGTTTGGTTGGGGCTTTTTTCCCTCCCAAGAGGTGCTGGGGAGGGCAGAGAGGAGCAGGTTGGGTGCTCAGGCTGGGCAGTTCTGCTGCTTGCTGTGCTAACGTTTCAGGGCAGCATTGTTTGAATAGGCTAGCAGAGAGCAGGAAGGTATTTGTTTCACTCTGGAATTGTTGATGCATTAAAAGAGCTTTGCTAGCATGGAAACAAAACCACCTCTTGCCTGGGCAGGAACCTGTTTGTGGTCAAAGGCAGAACTGAGTGAATGAAAGCATCTCCTATGTGTCAGCCAGATCAAAGAGCCTGGCAGGGAGGCACAAACAGCATCAGAGGGGCTCTGCCCTTTGGGGACTCCAGGAAGAACACATCTGAGGCAGGACATACCCAAAGCTCTCAACAGTACAGCCAACAAAGTAGTCCTTCAGGCTGCTGGTCCTGAATACTTCCAGCTAGTGGGAAGGAAGAAAACAGTTGAGGAAAATTGAGTACATTTAATCCAACCTTGAATCTGGAGAGAGGACTCAGGCTGCTGCTGTTAGTTTTACCTCTTTCTCAATGTTCTCTTTGTTCATTTGGTATCTCTGGGAGCTGGGGTCCTGCAGGTCTGGGGAGTAGGGCAGGTTGGAGATTCTGAAGTGTAACCTGAAGTTTTCTCTCCCAGACTTGAGGGGGGGTTTGTGAGTTGCTGCCTCAATTGCTAGTTCCAAGCCTGGAAATTGGGAGGAAGAATCAACATCAACTTCAGCAGAGAGAAACTGAGGCTCCTCCACCCAGGAGTCCTTTGGCTTGGAAAACTTGAAGTCTTAATACTTGAACAGAACTGAGTTGCCCTGGGATCTGACTGCCCAGAGAGGTTGTGGAGTCTCCCTCTCTGGAGAGATTCCAAACCCATTTGGGCATTCTGATGCTGGGCAAGGTGCTGTGGGTGCCCTGCTTTAGCAGGAGGGTTGGACTGGGTGATCTCCAGAGGCCCCTCCCAACCCTCACCAGGCTGGGACTCGAGGGTTCTGCTTTAGCAGGGGGCTTGGAACTGGGTGATCTTTAAGATCCCTTCCAACCCAAACCATTCTGTGACTCTGAAACTGGGCAGCTGTGATCTGAGCTCTACATAGAATCAAGCAGGTTGGAAGAGACCTCCAAGATCATCCAGTCCAACCTGTCCTACTTACCAGCCACTGAGAATCCTTGCAGCTGGTAACTGCTTCCCAGCCACAGGCCAGTTGTGTTGGAAGCCCCATCCTGGAAAGCCCTTTCAACCACAGCCCTGTTGATGCTGGGCTCTGACTGGAAGAAGCAGTTGCAGTCAACCACTATGGATCCAGCCCTGTGGACAGAAAAGAGAGGTCCTGAAGTGAACAGGCTGCTGGTCAGGAAGCCTCTTCAAGAAGGAGAAGAGCTTCTTGAAGGGTTTCTGCCAGTCTGAGGGGGAAGTGTTTCCAGTGATGCTTTTGAGAGCTGTGGAGCAGGCTGGTTTGGGGTTTTCCTTTAGGCAGGGACAGCAAATGAAATGCCAGCAGCTCTTCTCTACTGCTTGCATACAGTGAAAGGTCAGCCCCTTGTTTGTTAAAGCTTCTGTCAGGGTCCCTTCTCCAAGACTCTTTCCATCTGGAGCAGGACATTACAGCTCCACCTGAAAGAACCTGGTGGAGTCCAAGCTCAGAGGAGAAGTGCAGGGGTTGCAGGGTGCCCATCAGCCCTCATTAAGGGGAGGGCAACCAGTAGCTAGTAGGATATTCAGAGACCTCAGAGTGCTTCACGGAAATCCTGACAGGGCAGAAGCTCAGCCTGTGCCACGTGGGGGAAAATCCAAACTGACAGACGCTGCAGAGGCCAAGAAATGAGTTCTGAGGGCATAAAGGAAACCACTGCCAGCACAAGAAGGGAGGAGCTCTGCAGAGGACAATGGCCCTTGGCAGCTGGGGAGTGGTGCCAGGGTGTGGCAGCCTCTCAGCCAACAGAGGGTGTCACAGACCTCAGCCTGGTGATGCTGCAGTTCAGGAACTGGTCTCGCAGGTTGCTCTGTCTGTAGAGTTGATTCACCTGAAAGAGAAGTGTCCTGGTAAGCAGCAGGGCCTTGCTGGGCCTCTGGCTGCCACCTGGATTTCATGGGAGGGGATTATTGCTTCAGACTATGCCTTCTGGTGGTGGAATCTGACTTCCAGCTTGGCAAGACTTATGTGAGCAAGCTGCCAGAGCTCACAGCACAACCTGCTGCCTGACAGCTGCCCTGGGGTCCTACAGTCATGGAACTGTTTGGGTTGGAAAAGCTCTCTAAGGTCATTGAGTCCTACCAGCAGCCCAGCACCTCCACGGCCTCTGAAGCATCTGAGCTGCAGCTCCTTACCTTGTGGCTGATGCTTTCCACTGCTGCTTTGTACTCTGGAGACTGAGAGTCTGGGCTGGTCAGGTTTTCATTGACTATTCTAAAGCTCAGCCTGTAGCCCTGCTTGGCTGGAGCCTCACTCCTGGCAGGCTTCCTGATCACAGCTGCTTCTGTCAGGGGGAAACCTAAAGAAGAGGCAGAGGACATCCTTTTGAGGTCAGATCTACCCACACCACAAAAGCCATGGAGCTGTGTCCCTGTTTCTGTGATGGAACAGAGGAATGCTCCTGGAATGTGCAGCAGTTACAAGCCAGGAACTCTCCCAGGCTGGAGTTGCTTTGTCACAGTGTCAAAACCTACAGCACACCAGCAGGCCAAAGGGGAAGTTCATTACTGCTCAAGCCCCAGGGGAGTGGAAGAATCTTCCAAGTGACTCCCAAAGTCATAGAATCACAGAATTGCTTTGGTTGCAGGAGACCTCTAAGCTCATGCAGTCCAACCATCAGTCCCCCCACCACAGCCATCAAACCATGCCAAGTGCCATGGCCACACATTTCTGGAACACCTCCAAGGATGGGGACTCCACCACCTCCCTGGGCAGCCTATTCCAACCCCTCACCACTCTTGCAGCAAGGAATTTTCCCCTCATCTCCAACCTAACCCTCCCCTGGCACAATTTCAGGCTATTTCCTCTCACCTGAGACTAGGGAGAAGAATCCAACCCCCACCTCACTGCAACCTCCTCTCAGGGAGTTGCAGAGATCAAGAAAGTCTCCCCTCAGCATCCTTTCCTCCAGGCTGAACCCCCCCAGCTCCCTCAGCTGCTCCTCCCCAGCCCTGTCCTCCAGACCCTTCCCCAGCTTCATTGCCCTTCTCTGGACCTGCCCCAGCAGCTCCATGTCCTCTCTTGGCACTGTTCATGGATGCTTACCATCAACATAGAGGCTGTTCTTGTCCAGGGTGTAGTGCCCTAGTTTGGTGACACCCTCTGTCATGGTGCTCAGCTCATGGTAAAGCTTTTCTCTGTTAAACTTGGCAAGGGTGGCATTGGCTTGGTAGCTGCAGACAGTGTCTATGCCTGTGTCATCCCTGGGCCTGCCAGACCTGAGTGAAAACATCAGACACATGCCTTAGGACACTGCTGATGCTCACAGGACACCCTGTGCCACCTGTGTGAGGAGGAACACAGGGCCTGAGAGCCCTGCCACTGGGCTCCTACATCTTCCAGCAGGAATTGTGGCAATGGCATCCAGACACCAAACTGATTTTACCAGCAGGAATCACAGGATGCTAGGGGTCTGAAGGGACCTCTGGAGATCATCCAGCCCAACCCCCATGCCAGAGCAGGACCACAGAATCCAGCACAGGTCACACAGGAACACATCCAGACTGAAAGTCTCCAGAGAAGGAGACTCCACAACCTCTCTGGGCAGCCTGCTCCAGGGCTCTGTGAGCCTCACAGTGAACTTCCTGGGGTCCAGTTTGTATTCACTGCCTTGGTCCTATCACAGACACCACCAAAGAAGAGCCTGGCCCCTGCCTCTCAACACCCTTCAGACCTTTATCAACCTTCATAAATCCCCTTGCAGTCTTCTCTTCCCCATCATGAGCAGGCAGGGAGGTGCCACTGGTTTCTGGTTTGGGGGTGGTTTTTTTTGGCACCACAGCTATAACTTCAACAAATTCAAGGTGCATAAGAGCAGAGAAAGAAAGACATTAATTGCAGTTATAGGAATCTTACCTAAATCTCATCAGTTTACATCCTGTGTAGGCAGAGCCGATGCTGCTTCTTTGGAGGAGGTGGTCAATCTGTCAAAAGAAACCCCAAACACCCAACCAAAGGGGACAAACAACCCCCAGTTACAACTGAGCTGAGAGCAGGTCAGCACCAGAGCACAAAGCAGCTAAAGCCAGGCTCACATAATGGTTGATGACTTTGACTGTGGAGATGAATCTGCGGGACCTCGGGTCCTTCAGGTCTGCTGTGTAGCGCAGGTTGGTCAAGGTGAAATTCAGAGTGAAATTCCTGGCTGCTGGCCTGGGTGCAGCAGTTGTGCTCCGAGCTGCATTCCAAGGGGAGAGGGATTAAGATTTTGCTCTTAAAAAAACTAAAGCTATCTTCACTTCAAAGAGATTCCCAAGCAACCAAGGCTTGCTGAGAGGCGGCCCGGCCCGTGGCAGGGAGGTTGGAGCAGGGGATCTCCGAGCTCCCTTCCAACCTGAGCCACTCTAGGATTCACAGATTCATGGAATGGTTTGGCTTGGAAGGGACCTTCAAGATCATCCAGTTCCAAGCCCCTACCATGGGCAGGGACACCTCCCACCAGCCCAGGTTGCTCAAGGCCTCATCCAAGGCCTTGAACACCTCCAGGGAGGAGGCAGCCACAGCCTCCCTGGGCAAGCTGTGCCAGTGCCTCCCCACCCTCGCTCTCAACAATTTCGTTCTGATCTCCAGTCTCAATCTCCCCTCTTCCAGCCCAAAGCCATTGGTCCTTTTCCTGTCACTCCAAGCCTTTGTCAAAAGCCCCTCCCTAGCTTTATTGCAGTCCCCTTCAGGAGCTGGAAGGCCTAAGGTCTCCCTGAAGCCTTCTCTTCTCCAGGCTCAACAGCCCCAACTCTCTCAGCCTGTCCCCATAGCAGAGGTGCTGGACCAAACCTCCACTCATCTGGGCTCGAGGGCTGTCTGTAGCTCAGACACCCCAGGCATAATGCTGATGAAGGCTACTCTGGAGAATCTCTTTCCCTCTGATTTTCTGAGTGCTCCACTCCTTAGAGAGCTTTCCCAAAACTGAGTCTTTAACTCAGAACTTACCTGGCCTGTGAAGAGGTTCGTTGTAACCTGAGAAGGAAGCACAACAGAAACGTTAGCTAGGAAAACTACACCCTGCAAGAGGAGAGGAGATGATGAAAGGGATGACTAGGAAATGAATCATCAGAAGCAGTCCCTGAGGGTGTGAATCTGATAAACAAACAACCTGCTGCTCAAGCAGAACCAGGTGCTTTTAACTGGGGAGAGCCACAATGAGGAAACACAAGTGGCACTGGTTAAGCTGAACAGTGCTGGGGGTGAGATGTTCCTGGGCAGGTGAGTGGCTGAGGGCAAGACTCAAAGGAAGTAATTTTGTAAGAGAGAAATTAATGTTCAAAAAGAGCAGTGTTGCTGGAAGCACAGACTGCACTCTGTGGGCATAAGTCATAGACCTTGAACACCAAATCCAACCATTCTCTGACTCCACAAGGCTGGTGCTAAACCGTGGCCCTCAGCACACACCTCTGCCTCTCGACGTCTCAAGGGGTAGGGATTCAAGTACTGCACTGAGGAGCCTGTTCCAGGGCTTGACAATTGTTTCAATGAAGGGGTTAATCCTCACTGTCAAGAATTTCTTCCTAATCTCCAGTATCAGTCTTCCCTCCACCAGCTCAAAGCCATTGCCCCTCATACTGCCACTACAACAAGCCCTTGTCAAAAGGTTCTCCCCAGCTACTGTGTAGGACCCATCAGATACTGAACAACTTCTCTAGGGTCTTCTCTCCAGGCTGATCAGCCCCAGCATTCTCAGCCTGCCCTGTACAATTCACCTCAAGAAATAAAGGATGCTGTGAATTCACAGAAAAAAATAAGCATACTAATGAAATATTGAAACTCCTTACAAAATGAGGAAGAGAAGGAAGAAAGTCATGGACCCAGAGCGCTACCCAGGAAAGAGAAAACCTTAGTCACCATTGACATAGAGGCTGTCCCTGTCCAGGCTGTAGGGGCCCAGCTGAGTGATGCCCTTGGTCTTGTTGCTGACTTCGTGGTACAGGCCCACCCTGTCCAAGGGCAGGCCAGAGGGCTCCTTCCTGTAGGTGCAGACGGCGTCCACCCCCGTCCCGGCCCCTTGCCTCCCTGGCCTGCAAAAGACAGCACCGTGCCTGAGCACCACTGCTCTGCGCCCGCCGGCTGCAAGGGCCAGGCCCTGGGGCTGGGGCAGCTCTCTGGGCACAGGGAGCCAAGCTCTGCCTCTAGTCTGGGGAGAAAGAGAGCAGAAGCTCAGTGAGCCCTCATCCAGTCACTGAACATTCAAGGCAACCCATACCTGAAGGCTGTGGTTTCACAGCGCAGCAGTTCGGGGCCAATGCTGCTCTGCTTCAGGAGCCGCTCGAGCTGCCCAGAGAGAGGTTCCACAGTTAGGCTCTGACTACATCCCTCCACTCCTCCAGATCTCTGAGGACATGCAGCATCTCAATTGCTAGGCTTACCAAGATGTTCATGACTCTCTGTGTGCTGCTGAACTTAGCTGAGTCAGGATTCTCCAGGTCAGAGTTGTAGGGGAGATTGGTGGTGGTGAAGTTGATGGTGAAACGCTGGAGGGCTGCAGCTGTCGTTGTTGGGTGGCTGGGAGCTGCAGGAGGCACAGATGGAGAGTGATCACATGAGAAGACCCATGGTTATGGTTCAAGATATTGAAATGCAGAGGTCTGCTGCCAGCCCTGGTCCTCACAGGGGATACAGGCCAGGTCCCTTTTTCTCCCAGGCACCATATGCCAGCCAGGGTCACTGAGACCGCTGTGCAGGATAAGCTCCCCATGAGAGATGTCATGCCCGGCCCACCCCTGCAAGTTACTCACTGGGCACAACTGGCCTGGATAGTTTGTTGTAACCTAGGAAGAGAGAGAGAGAAAGAAGGTGATGAGCTGCAGCGGGGCACCAGAGATGGTAGAGGAATTGGGGCAGCAGCCGTGTGCCAGCAGAAGAGTCAGGGAGAGAAGCAAAGGTCACCATTGACATAGAGGCTGTCCCTGTCCAGGCTGTAGGGGCCCAGCTGAGTGATGCCCTTGGTCTTGTTGCTGACTTCGTGGTACAGGCCCACCCTGTCCAAGGGCAGGCCAGAGGGCTCCTTCCTGTAGGTGCAGACGGCGTCCACCCCCGTCCCGGCCCCTTGCCTCCCTGGCCTGCAAAAGACAGCACCGTGCCTGAGCACCACTGCTCTGCGCCCGCCGGCTGCAAGGCCAGGCCCTGGGGCTGGGGCAGCTCTCTGGGCACAGGGAGCCAAGCTCTGCCTCTAGTCTGGCTCAGAAAAGAGCAGAAGCTCAGTGAGCCCTCAACTGCTGACTGAACACCAAGGGACACCAGGGCACACCCATACCTGAAGGCTGTGGTTTCACAGCGCAGCAGTTCGGGGCCAATGCTGCTCTGCTTCAGGAGCCGCTCGAGCTGCCCAGAGAGAGGTTCCACAGTTAGGCTCTGACTACAACCCTCCACTCCTCCAGATCTCTAGGAGATGCAGCATCTCAATTCCTGGGCTTACCAAGATGTTCATGACTCTCTGTGTGCTGCTGAACTTAGCTGAGTCAGGATTCTCCAGGTCAGAGTTGTAGGGGAGATTGGTGGTGGTGAAGTTGATGGTGAAACGCTGGAGGGCTGCAGCTGTCGTTGTTGGGTTGCTGGGAGCTGCAGGAGGCACAGATGGAGAGTGATCACATTAGAGACCCATGGTTATGGTTCAAGATATGAAATCAGAGGTCTGCTGCCAGCCCTGGTCCTCACAGGGATACAGGCAGGTCCCTTTTTCTCCCAGGCACATATGCCAGCCAGGGCACTGAGACCGCTGTGGCAGGATAAGCTCCCCATGAGAGATGTCATGCCCGGCCCACCCCTGCAAGGTACTCACTGGGCACAACTGGCCTGGATAGTTTGTTGTAACCTAGGAAGAGAGAGAGAGAAAGAAGGTGATGAGCTGCAGCGGGGCACCGGAGATGGTAGAGGAATTGGGGCAGCAGCCGTGTGCCAGCAGAAGAGTCAGGGAGAGAAGCAAAGGTCACCATTGACATAGA
The DNA here is from genome assembly GCA_015227895.2 of Colaptes auratus. Taxonomy (NCBI): domain Eukaryota; kingdom Metazoa; phylum Chordata; class Aves; order Piciformes; family Picidae; genus Colaptes; species Colaptes auratus. The sequence goes on along the minus strand of JAAWVA010000037.1, from coordinate 9,000,949 downwards.
GGCTGTCCCTGTCCAGGCTGTAGGGGCCCAGCTGAGTGATGCCCTTGGTCTTGTTGCTGACTTCGTGGTACAGGCCCACCCTGTCCAAGGGCAGGCCAGAGGGCTCCTTCCTGTAGGTGCAGACGGCGTCCACCCCCGTCCCGGCCCCTTGCCTCCCTGGCCTGCAAAAGACAGCACCGTGCCTGAGCACCACTGCTCTGCACCCGCCGGCTGCAAGGCCAGGCCCTGGGGCTGGGGCAGCTCTCTGGGCACAGGGAGCCAAGCTCTGCCTCTAGTCTGGGGAGAAAGAGAGCAGAAGCTCAGTGAGCCCTCATCCAGTCACTGAACATTCAAGGCAACCCATACCTGAAGGCTGTGGTTTCACAGCGCAGCAGTTCGGGGCCAATGCTGCTCTGCTTCAGGAGCCGCTCGAGCTGCCCAGAGAGAGGTTCCACAGTTAGGCTCTGACTACAGCCCTCCACTCCTCCAGATCTCTGAGGACATGCAGCATCTCAATTCCTGGGCTTACCAAGATGTTCATGACTCTCTGTGTGCTGCTGAACTTAGCTGAGTCAGGATTCTGCAGGTCAGAGTTGTAGGGGAGATTGGTGGTGGTGAAGTTGATGGTGAAACGCTGGAGGGCTGCAGCTGTCGTTGTTGGGTGGCTGGGAGCTGCAGGAGGCACAGATGGAGAGAACCAGTTAAGATGGGCCAGGGTGCTATGGTTCCAGATATCCAAATGCTGAGATGTGCTGCCTGCTCCCATCCCAAAAATGAAGTCTGCAAGGATTGCTGCTGCTCTCAAGGTTCATGAGCTCTGGAGAGCAGCTGCCCCTCCCTCAGATATGCAACTTCTGGTGGTATTTGTGTCCCCTGAGCCCTGCCCACCCCTGCATGGTACTCACTGGTCAATACTGGCTGCTTATTGTAACCTGGGAAGAGAGAGAGAGAGAAGGTGATGAGCTGGAGTTGGGTTAGAAGATGGTTCAAGGACTGTGAATGGCAGGCACAGACCAGCAGAGGAGTCAGGGAGAGGAGCAAAGGTCACCATTGACATAGAGGCTGTCCCTGTCCAGGCTGTAGGGGCCCAGCTGAGTGATGCCCTTGGTCTTGTTGCTGACTTCGTGGTACAGGCCCACCCTGTCCAAGGGCAGGCCAGAGGGCTCCTTCCTGTAGGTGCAGACGGCGTCCACCCCCGTCCCGGCCCCTTGCCTCCCTGGCCTGCAAAAGACAGCACCGTGCCTGAGCACCACTGCTCTGCGCCCGCCGGCTGCAAGGCCAGGCCCTGGGGCTGGGGCAGCTCTCTGGGCACAGGGAGCCAAGCTCTGCCTCTAGTCTGGCTCAGAAAAGAGCAGAAGCTGAATGTACCCTCATCCAGTCACTGAACATTCAAGGCAACCCATACCTGAAGGCTGTGGTTTCACAGCGCAGCAGTTCGGGGCCAATGCTGCTCTGCTTCAGGAGCCGCTCGAGCTGCCCAGAGAGAGGTTCCACAGTTAGGCTCTGACTACAACCCTCCACTCCTCCAGATCTCTAAGGAGATGCAGCATCTCAATTCCTGGGCTTACCAAGATGTTCATGACTCTCTGTGTGCTGCTGAACTTAGCTGAGTCAGGATTCTCCAGGTCAGAGTTGTAGGGGAGATTGGTGGTGGTGAAGTTGATGGTGAAACGCTGGAGGGCTGCAGCTGTCGTTGTTGGGTGGCTGGGAGCTGCAGGAGGCACAGATGGAGAGTGATCACATGAGAAGACCCATGGTTATGGTTCAAGATATTGAAATGCAGAGGTCTGCTGCCAGCCCTGGTCCTCACAGGGGATACAGGCCAGGTCCCTTTTTCTCCCAGGCACCATATGCCAGCCAGGGTCACTGAGACCGCTGTGCAGGATAAGCTCCCCATGAGAGATGTCATGCCCGGCCCACCCCTGCAAGGTACTCACTGGGCACAACTGGCCTGGATAGTTTGTTGTAACCTAGGAAGAGAGAGAGAGAAAGAAGGTGATGAGCTGCAGCGGGGCACCAGAGATGGTAGAGGAATTGGGGCAGCAGCCGTGTGCCAGCAGAAGAGTCAGGGAGAGAAGCAAAGGTCACCATTGACATAGAGGCTGTCCCTGTCCAGGCTGTAGGGGCCCAGCTGAGTGATGCCCTTGGTCTTGTTGCTGACTTCGTGGTACAGGCCCACCCTGTCCAAGGGCAGGCCAGAGGGCTCCTTCCTGTAGGTGCAGACGGCGTCCACCCCCGTCCCGGCCCCTTGCCTCCCTGGCCTGCAAAAGACAGCACCGTGCCTGAGCACCACTGCTCTGCACCCGCCGGCTGCAAGGCCAGGCCCTGGGGCTGGGGCAGCTCTCTGGGCACAGGGAGCCAAGCTCTGCCTCTAGTCTGGCTCAGAAAAGAGCAGAAGCTGAATGTACCCTCATCCAGTCACTGAACATTCAAGGCAACCCATACCTGAAGGCTGTGGTTTCACAGCGCAGCAGTTCGGGGCCAATGCTGCTCTGCTTCAGGAGCCGCTCGAGCTGCCCAGAGAGAGGTTCCACAGTTAGGCTCTGACTACATCCCTCCACTCCTCCAGATCTCTGAGGACATGCAGCATCCCAATTGCTAGGCTTACCAAGGTGTTCATGACTCTCTGTGTGCTGCTGAACTTAGCTGAGTCAGGATTCTCCAGGTCAGAGTTGTAGGGGAGATTGGTGGTGGTGAAGTTGATGGTGAAACGCTGGAGGGCTGCAGCTGTCGTTGTTGGGTGGCTGGGAGCTGCAGGAGGCACAGATGGAGAGTGACCACTTTAGAAGGGCCAGGGTGCTATGGTTCAAGAGGTCTAAATGCTGAGATAAGCTGCCTGGTCCTTCCCCCCAGAAAAGGCAATCAGGTTTCTGCTACTCCCAGAGATCATGAGCCCTGGAAGACACCTGCTGCTACCTGGAGAAGCCCCCAAAAGGAAACATTTGCAGCTTTCTAAGGTACTCACTGGTCAGGACTGGCTGCTCATTGTAACCTGGGAAGAGAGAGAGAGAGAGAAAATGATGATCTGCAGCAGGGTACCAGAGATGGTACAGGAATGGGGGGAGCCATTGGCCAGCAGAGGAGTCAGGGAGAGGAGCAAAGGTCACCATTGACATAGAGGCTGTCCCTGTCCAGGCTGTAGGGGCCCAGCCGAGTGATGCCCTTGGTCTTGTTGCTGACTTCGTGGTACAGGCCCACCCTGTCCAAGGGCAGGCCAGAGGGCTCCTTCCTGTAGGTGCAGACGGCGTCCACCCCCGTCCCGGCCCCTTGCCTCCCTGGCCTGCAAAAGACAGCACCGTGCCTGAGCACCACTGCTCTGCGCCCGCCGGCTGCAAGGCCAGGCCCTGGGGCTGGGGCAGCTCTCTGGGCACAGGGAGCCAAGCTCTGCCTCTAGTCTGGGGAGAAAGAGAGCAGAAGCTCAGTGAGCCCTCATCCAGTCACTGAACATTCAAGGCAACCCATACCTGAAGGCTGTGGTTTCACAGCGCAGCAGTTCGGGGCCAATGCTGCTCTGCTTCAGGAGCCGCTCGAGCTGCCCAGAGAGAGGTTCCACAGTTAGGCTCTGACTACATCCCTCCACTCCTCCAGATCTCTGAGGACATGCAGCATCTCAGTTCCTGGGCTTACCAAGATGTTCATGACTCTCTGTGTGCTGCTGAACTTAGCTGAGTCAGGATTCTGCAGGTCAGAGTTGTAGGGGAGATTGGTGGTGGTGAAGTTGATGGTGAAAAGCTGGAGGGCTGCAGCTGTCGTTGTTGGGTGGCTGGGAGCTGCAGGAGGCACAGACAGAGAGAACCACTTTAGAAGAGCCCAGGGTGTTATGGTTCAAGAGATCTAAATGAGAGATCTGCTGGCAGACACCATCCCCATGTAGAAGGCAATCAGGTTTCCTTCTTCCACTAGACTTCATGAGCCCTGGACACCACCACCCCCAGCCTGGAGGAGCCCCCAAAAGAAACAATTGCAACTTTCTAAGGTACTCACTGGTCAGGACTGGCTGCTCATTGTAACCTGGGAAGAGAGAGAGAGAGAAAATGATGATCTGCAGCAGGGTAGCAGAGATGGTACAGGAATGGGGGGAGCCATTGGCCAGCAGAGGAGTCAGGGAGAGGAGCAAAGGTCACCATTGACATAGAGGCTGTCCCTGTCCAGGCTGTAGGGGCCCAGCTGAGTGATGCCCTTGGTCTTGTTGCTGACTTCGTGGTACAGGCCCACCCTGTCCAAGGGCAGGCCAGAGGGCTCCTTCCTGTAGGTGCAGACGGCGTCCACCCCCGTCCCGGCCCCTTGCCTCCCTGGCCTGCAAAAGACAGCACCGTGCCTGAGCACCACTGCTCTGCGCCCGCCGGCTGCAAGGCCAGGCCCTGGGGCTGGGGCAGCTCTCTGGGCACAGGGAGCCAAGCTCTGCCTCTAGTCTGGCTCAGAAAAGAGCAGAAGCTCAGTGAGCCCTCAACTGCTGACTGAACCACCAAGGGGACACCAGGGCACAACCCATACCTGAAGGCTGTGGTTTCACAGCGCAGCAGTTCGGGGCCAATGCTGCTCTGCTTCAGGAGCCGCTCGAGCTGCCCAGAGAGAGGTTCCACAGTTAGGCTCTGACTACATCCCTCCACTCCTCCAGATCTCTGAGGACATGCAGCATCTCAGTTCCTGGGCTTACCAAGATGTTCATGACTCTCTGTGTGCTGCTGAACTTAGCTGAGTCAGGATTCTGCAGGTCAGAGTTGTAGGGGAGATTGGTGGTGGTGAAGTTGATGGTGAAAAGCTGGAGGGCTGCAGCTGTCGTTGTTGGGTGGCTGGGAGCTGCAGGAGGCACAGACAGAGAGAACCACTTTAGAAGAGCCCAGGGTGTTATGGTTCAAGAGATCTAAATGAGAGATCTGCTGGCAGACACCATCCCCATGTAGAAGGCAATCAGGTTTCCTTCTTCCACTAGACTTCATGAGCCCTGGACACCACCACCCCCAGCCTGGAGGAGCCCCCAAAAGAAACAATTGCAACTTTCTAAGGTACTCACTGGTCAGGACTGGCTGCTCATTGTAACCTGGGAAGAGAGAGAGAGAGAGAGAAAATGATGATCTGCAGCAGGGTAGCAGAGATGGTACAGGAATGGGGGGAGCCATTGGCCAGCAGAGGAGTCAGGGAGAGGAGCAAAGGTCACCATTGACATAGAGGCTGTCCCTGTCCAGGCTGTAGGGGCCCAGCTGAGTGATGCCCTTGGTCTTGTTGCTGACTTCGTGGTACAGGCCCACCCTGTCCAAGGGCAGGCCAGAGGGCTCCTTCCTGTAGGTGCAGACAGCGTCCACCCCCGTCCCGGCCCCTTGCCTCCCTGGCCTGCAAAAGACAGCACCGTGCCTGAGCACCACTGCTCTGCGCCCGCCGGCTGCAAGGCCAGGCCCTGGGGCTGGGGCAGCTCTCTGGGCACAGGGAGCCAAGCTCTGCCTCTAGTCTGGGGAGAAAGAGAGCAGAAGCTCAAAGTGCCCTCATCCAGTCACTGAACATTCAAGGCAACCCATACCTGAAGGCTGTGGTTTCACAGCGCAGCAGTTCGGGGCCAATGCTGCTCTGCTTCAGGAGCCGCTCGAGCTGCCCAGAGAGAGGTTCCACAGTTAGGCTCTGACTACATCCCTCCACTCCTCCAGATCTCTGAGGACATGCAGCATCTCAATTCCTGGGCTTACCAAGATGTTCATGACTCTCTGTGTGCTGCTGAACTTAGCTGAGTCAGGATTCTCCAGGTCAGAGTTGTAGGGGAGATTGGTGGTGGTGAAGTTGATGGTGAAACGCTGGAGGGCTGCAGCTGTCGTTGTTGGGTGGCTGGGAGCTGCAGGAGGCACAGATGGAGAGTGACCACATTAGAAGGGCCAGGGTGTTATGGTTCAAGAGGTCTAAATGCTGAGATAAGCTGGCTGGTCCATTCCCCCAGTAAAGGCCATCAGATTGCCTGCTACTCCCAGAGATCATGAGCCCTGGATGTCACCTGCTGCTACCTGGAGAAGCCCCCAAAAGAAAACATTTGCAGCTTTCTAAGTACTCACTGGTCAGGACTGGCTGCTCATTGTAACCTGGGAAGAGAGAGAGAGAGAAGGTGATGAGCTGGAGTTGGGTTAGAAGATGGTTCAAGGACTGTGAATGGCAGGCACAGACCAGCAGAGGAGGCAGGGAGAGGAGCAAAGGTCACCATTGACATAGAGGCTGTCCCTGTCCAGGCTGTAGGGGCCCAGCCGAGTGATGCCCTTGGTCTTGTTGCTGACTTCGTGGTACAGGCCCACCCTGTCCAAGGGCAGGCCAGAGGGCTCCTTCCTGTAGGTGCAGACGGCGTCCACCCCCGTCCCGGCCCCTTGCCTCCCTGGCCTGCAAAAGACAGCACCGTGCCTGAGCACCACTGCTCTGCGCCCGCCGGCTGCAAGGCCAGGCCCTGGGGCTGGGGCAGCTCTCTGGGCACAGGGAGCCAAGCTCTGCCTCTAGTCTGGCTCAGAAAAGAGCAGAAGCTCAGTGAGCCCTCAACTGCTGACTGAAGCACCAAGGGGACACCAGGGCACAACCCATACCTGAAGGCTGTGGTTTCACAGCGCAGCAGTTCGGGGCCAATGCTGCTCTGCTTCAGGAGCCGCTCGAGCTGCCCAGAGAGAGGTTCCACAGTTAGGCTCTGACTACATCCCTCCACTCCTCCAGATCTCTGAGGACATGCAGCATCCCAATTGCTAGGCTTACCAAGGTGTTCATGACTCTCTGTGTGCTGCTGAACTTAGCTGAGTCAGGATTCTCCAGGTCAGAGTTGTAGGGGAGATTGGTGGTGGTGAAGTTGATGGTGAAACGCTGGAGGGCTGCAGCTGTCGTTGTTGGGTGGCTGGGAGCTGCAGGAGGCACAGATGGAGAGTGACCACTTTAGAAGGGCCAGGGTGTTATGGTTCAAGATACCTAAATGCTGAGATAAGCTGCCTGGTCCTTCCCCCCAGAAAAGGCAATCAGGTTTCTGCTACTCCCAGAGATCATGAGCCCTGGATGTCACCTGCTGCTACATGGAGAACCCCCCAAAAGAAAACATTTGCAGCTTTCTAAGATACTCACTGGTCAGGACTGGCTGCTCATTGTAACCTGGGAAGAGAGAGAGAGAGAAAATGATGATCTGCAGCAGGGTAGCAGAGATGGTACAGGAATGGGGGGAGCCATTGGCCAGCAGAGGAGTCAGGGAGAGGAGCAAAGGTCACCATTGACATAGAGGCTGTCCCTGTCCAGGCTGTAGGGGCCCAGCTGAGTGATGCCCTTGGTCTTGTTGCTGACTTCGTGGTACAGGCCCACCCTGTCCAAGGGCAGGCCAGAGGGCTCCTTCCTGTAGGTGCAGACGGCGTCCACCCCCGTCCCGGCCCCTTGCCTCCCTGGCCTGCAAAAGACAGCACCGTGCCTGAGCACCACTGCTCTGCGCCCGCCGGCTGCAAGGCCAGGCCCTGGGGCTGGGGCAGCTCTCTGGGCACAGGGAGCCAAGCTCTGCCTCTAGTCTGGGGAGAAAGAGAGCAGAAGCTCAAAGTGCCCTCATCCAGTCACTGAACATTCAAGGCAACCCATACCTGAAGGCTGTGTTTCACAGCGCAGCAGTTCGGGGGCCAATGCTGCTCTGCTTCAGGAGCCGCTCGAGCTGCCCAGAGAGAGGTTCCACAGTTAGGCTCTGACTACAGCCCTCCACTCCTCCAGATCTCTGAGGACATGCAGCATCTCAGTTCCTGGGCTTACCAAGATGTTCATGACTCTATCTGTGTGCTGCTGAACTTAGCGAGTCAGGATTCTCCAGGTCAGAGTTGTAGGGGAGATTGGTGGTGGTGAAGTTGATGGTGAATGAAACGTGGAGGGCTGCAGCTGTCATTGTTGGGTGGCTGGGAGCTGCAGGAGGCAGAGACAGAGAGAACCACTTTAGAAGAGCCCAGGGTGTTATGGTTCAAGAGATCTAAATGAGAGATGTGCTTGTATACAACATCCCCATGTAGAAGGCAATCAGGTTTCTTCTTCAATAGACTTCATGAGCCCTGGACACCACCACCCCCAGCCTGGAGGAGCCCCCAAAAGAAACATTTGCAGCTTTCTAAGGTACTCACTGGTCAGGACTGGCTGCTCATTGTAACCTGGGAAGAGAGAGAGAGAGAGAGAAAATGATGATCTGCAGCAGGGTAGCAGAGATGGTACAGGAATGGGGGGAGCCATTGGCCAGCAGAGGAGTCAGGGAGAGGAGCAAAGGTCACATTGACATAGAGGCTGTCCCTGTCCAGGCTGTAGGGGCCCAGCTGAGTGATGCCTTGGTCTTGTTGCTGACTTCGTGGTACAGGCCCACCCTGTCCAAGGCAGGCAGAGGGCTCCTTCCTGTAGGTGCAGACGGCGTCACCCCCGTCCGGCCCCTTGCCTCCCGCCTGCCAAAAGACAGCACCGTGCCTGAGCACCACTGCTCTGCGCCCGCCGGCTGCAGGCCAGGCCCTGGGGCTGGGGCAGCTCTCTGGGCACAGGGAGCCAAGCTCTGCCTCTAGTCTGGCTCAGAAAAGAGCAGAAGCTCAGTGAGCCCTCAACTGCTGACTGATGAGCACAAAGGGGACACCAGGGCACAACCCATACCTGAAGGCTGTGGTTTCACAGCGCAGCAGTTCGGGCCAATGCTGCTCTGCTTCAGGAGCCGCTCGAGCTGCCCAGAGAGAGGTTCCACAGTTAGGCTCTGACTACAACCCTCCACTCCTCCAGATCTCTAAGGAGATGCAGCATCTCAATTCCTGGGCTTACCAAAATGTTCATGACTCTCTGTGTGCTGCTGAACTTAGCTGAGTCAGGATTCTCCAGGTCAGAGTTGTAGGGGAGATTGGTGGTGGTGAAGTGATGGTGTGAAACTGGAGGGCTGCAGCTGTCGTTGTTGGGTGGCTGGGAGCTGCAGGAGGAGGCACGATGGAGAGTGACCACTTTAGAAGGGCCAGGGTGCTATGGTTCATGAGATCTAAATGAGAGATCTGCTTGTATACAACATCCCCATGTAGAAGGCAATCAGGTTTCTTTCTTCTCCTAGACTTCATGAGCCCTGGACACCACCACCCCCAGACTGGAGAAGCCCCCAAAAGAAACATTTGCAGCTTTCTAAGGTACTCACTGGTCAGGACTGGCTGCTCATTGTAACCTGGGAAGAGAGAGAGAGAGAAAATGATGATCTGCAGCAGGGTAGCAGAGATGGTACAGGAATGGGGGGAGCCATTGGCCAGCAGAGGAGGCAGGGAGAGGAGCAAAGGTCACCATTGACGTAGAGGCTGTCCCTGTCCAGGCTGTAGGGGCCCAGCTGAGTGATGCCTTGGTCTTGTTCTGACTTCGTGGTACAGGCCCACCCTGTCCAAGGGCAGGCCAGAGGGCTCCTTCCTGTAGGTGCAGACGGCGTCCACCCCGTCCGGCCCTTGCCTCCCTGGCCTGCAAAAGAGCAGCACCGTGCCTGAGCACCACTGCTCTGCGCCCCGGCTGCAAGGCCAGGCCCTGGGGCTGGGGCAGCTCTCTGGGCACAGGGAGCCAAGCTCTGCCTCTAGTCTGGCTCAGAAAAGAGCAGAAGCTCAGTGAGCCCTAACTGCTGACTGAACCACCAGGGGACACCAGGGCCAACCCATACCTGAAGGCTGTGGTTTCACAGCGCAGCAGTTCGGGGCCAATGCTGCTCTGCTTCAGGAGCCGCTCGAGCTGCCCAGAGAGAGGTTCCACAGTTAGGCTCTGACTACATCCCTCCACTCCTCCAGATCTCTGAGGACATGCAGCATCTCAATTCCTGGGCTTACCAAGGTGTTCATGACTCTCTGTGTGCTGCTGAACTTAGCTGAGTCAGGATTCTCCAGGTCAGAGTTGTAGGGGAGATTGGTGGTGGTGAAGTTGATGGTGAAACGCTGGAGGGCTGCAGCTGTCGTTGTTGGGTGGCTGGGAGCTGCAGGAGGCACAGATGGAGAGTGATCACATGAGAAGGGCCAGGGTGCTATGGTTCAAGAGGTCTAAATGCTGAGATAAGTTGGCTGGTCCATTCCCCCAGAAAAGGCCATCAGATTGCCTGCTACTCCCAGAGATCATGAGCCCTGGATGTCACCTGCTGCTACCTGGAGAAGCCCCCAAAAGAAAACATTTGCAGCTTTCTAAGATACTCACTGGTCAGGACTGGCTGCTCATTGTAACCTGGGAAGAGAGAGAGAGAGAAGGTGATGAGCTGGAGTTGGGTTAGAAGATGGTTCAAGGACTGTGAATGGCAGGCACAGACCAGCAGAGGAGGCAGGGAGAGGAGCAAAGGTCACCATTGACATAGAGGCTGTCCCTGTCCAGGCTGTAGGGGCCCAGCTGAGTGATGCTCTTGGTCTTGTTGCTGACTTCGTGGTACAGGCCCACCCTGTCAAGGGCAGGCCAGAGGGCTCCTTCCTGTAGGTGCAGACGGCGTCCACCCCCGTCCCGGCCCCTTGCCTCCCTGGCCTGCAAAAGACAGCACCGTGCCTGAGCACCACTGCTCTGCGCCCGCCGGCTGCAAGGCCAGGCCCTGGGGCTGGGGCAGCTCTCTGGGCACAGGGAGCCAAGCTCTGCCTCTAGTCTGGCTCAGAAAGAGCAGAAGCTGAATGTACCCTCATCCAGTCACTGAACATTCAAGGCAACCATACCTGAAGGCTGTGGTTTCACAGCGCAGCAGTTCGGGGCCAATGCTGCTCTGCTTCAGGAAGCCGCTCGAGCTGCCCAGAGAGAGGTTCCACAGTTAGGCTCTGACTACAGCCCTCCACTCCTCCAGGTCTCTGAGGACATGCAGCATCTCAATTCCTGGGCTTACCAATGTTCATGACTCTCGGTGTGCTGCTGAACTTAGCTGAGTCAGGATTCTCCAGGTCAGAGTTGTAGGGGAGATTGGTGGTGTGAAGTTGATGGTGAAACGCTGGAGGGCTGCAGCTGCGTTGTTGGGTGGCTGGGAGCTGCAGGAGGCACAGATGGAGAGTGACCACTTTAGAAGGGCCAGGGTGCTATGGTTCAAGAGGTCTAAATGCTGAGATAAGCTGCCTGGTCCTTCCCCCCAGAAAAGGCCATCAGATTGCCTGCTACTCCCAGAGATCATGAGCCCTGGATGTCACCTGCTGCTACCTGGAGAAGCCCCCAAAATAAAACATTTGCAGCTTTCTAAGGTACTCACTGGTCAGGACTGGCTGCTCATTGTAACCTGGGAAGAGAGAGAGAGAGAAAATGATGATCTGCAGCAGGGTAGCAGAGATGGTACAGGAATGGGGGGAGCCATTGGCCAGCAGAGGAGTCAGGGAGAGGAGCAAAGGTCACCATTGACATAGAGGCTGTCCCTGTCCAGGCTGTAGGGGCCCAGCTGAGTGATGCCCTTGGTCTTGTTGCTGACTTCGTGGTACAGGCCCACCCTGTCCAAGGGCAGGCCAGAGGGCTCCTTCCTGTAGGTGCAGACGGCGTCCACCCCCGTCCCGGCCCCTTGCCTCCCTGGCCTGCAAAAGACAGCACCGTGCCTGAGCCACTGCTCTGCGCCCGCCGGCTGCAAGGCCAGGCCCTGGGCCTGGGGCAGCTCTCTGGGCACAGGGAGCCAAGCTCTGCTCTAGTCTGGCTCAGAAAGAGCAGAAGCTCAGTGAGCCCTCAACTGCTGACTGAAGCACCAAGGGGACCCAGGGCACAACCCTACCTGAAGGCTGTGGTTTCACAGCGCCGCAGGTCGTGGGCCAATGTGCTCTGTTCAGGAGCCGCTCGAGCTGCCCAGAGAGAGGTTCCACAGTTAGGCTCTGACTACAACCCTCCACTCCTCCAGATCTCTGAGGACATGCAGCATCTCAATTGCTAGGCTTACCAAGATGTTCATGACTCTCTGTGTGCTGCTGAACTTAGCTGAGTCAGGATTCTCCAGGTCAGAGTTGTAGGGGAGATTGGTGGTGGTGAAGTTGATGGTGAAATGCTGGAGGGCTGCAGCTGTCGTTGTTGGGTGGCTGGAAGAAAAGACTAAGGAGCTGCTAGCAGGAGAGGGAAAGCTTGTGGCCAGAGAATAGGTGGGAGTAGCTGCAGTCATAGCTGGAAAACTACTCTGGGTAAGAGTAGAGCTGGTAGGTGTTGGGGTTTCTGTCTGTGCAGCAGGCGAGGAAGTGCCTGCAGCGCTGCGGCTGGGAGCTGCTGATGTCTCCTTTGGTATGGTGATGACAGGAGCTGCAGGAGATGTTCCTGATGGGCTGGGAGTGACTGCAGTGGTCCTTAAAGATTCTGAAGTAGACATTTCGGCTGTGCTGAAGTCACCTGTGGAGGTTCTGTCAGTAGTGATTGGTACCGCAGAGAAGGTGGAGGCTGCAGATGTGCTCATGGCAGCAGGGCTGGAGGTCTCCATCACAGTCGAGCTTGCAGCAGTGGTGACCTCCAGGGCTGATGTCTCTGGAGCAGTAGAGGTGGAGGTTGTGGCCAGAGTAGAGGTTGGTGTAGCTGTGGCCAGAGCCATGGCAGTGCTGAGAGGAGGAGCCCAGGTGGTGGTCAGAGCTGTGCTTGCATGAGGAGCAGTGGAGGAGGTATCTGCTAGGCTGGTGGAGGGAGCTGATGTCTGCATGGCTGTGGTGGTGCCAAGAGCCTCTGTAGATGTTCCAGCTGAGCTGGGAGTGACTGCAGTGGATGTTGCACCTCCTGAGGTGGACTCTTGTGTGCTGGCTGAGGCAAGTGTGGAGGTTGTCTGGAGAGGAAACTTCAGGTGTGCAGTGGAAGAGGCTGCAGCTGTGGTCTGAGGAGCAGAAGAGCTGATGGCAGCAGGGCTGGAGGTCTCCATCATGGTTACAGCAGTGGTGACCTCAAGGGTTGATGTGCCTGCAGCAGTGGAGAGGAAGGTTGAGGCCACAGTGGAGGTTGGTGTAGATGTGGTCAGTCTCTCAGGAGTGCTCAGAGGAAGAGTTGCTGTGGAGGCAGGAGCTGTGCTTGAGTGTGGAGCAGAGGAGGAGCTGCCTGAAGGGCTGCTGCTGGGAGCTGCTGTTGTCTCCATGGCTGAGGTGGAGCCAGGACCTGCAGTAGATGTTCCTGAGGTGCTGAGAGTGACTGCAGAAGATGTTGCAGATGCTGAAGAGGAGACTTTAGATGTCATGGATTCAAGAGTGGAGGTTGTCTCAGCACCAGAAGTTTGTGGTGCAGAGGAGGAGGCTGCAGCTGTGGTCTGAGCAGCAGAAGAGGTGATGGCAGCAGGGCTGGAGGTCTCCATCATCGTGGAGGTTGCAGCACTGGTTGCTTCCAGGGTTGATGTGCCTGGAGCAGTGGAGGTGGAGCTTGAGGCCAGAGTGGAGGTTGGTGTAGAGGCAGTCACAGCCATGGCAGTGCTGAGAGGAGGAGCCCAGGTGGTGGTCAGAGCTGTGCTTGCATGAGGAGCAGAGGAGGAGGTTTCTGCTGTGCTAGAGGCACCTAATGCTGTGTCCATGGCTGTGGGTGCTTCCAAGAGCCTCTGTAGATGTTCCATACAAGCTAGGAGTGGCTGCAGTGGATGTTGCACCTCCTGAAGTGGACTCTTGAGTGGTGGCTGAGGGAAGTGTGGAGGTTGTCTGGGGAGCAACCTTGTGTTCTGCAGTGGAAGAGGCTGCAGCTGTGGTCTGAGGAGCAGAAGAGGTCATGGCTGCAGTGCTGGAGGTTTCTGCAGCTGTTGAGCTTGTAGCAGAGGTGTCCTGAAGGGTTGAAGTTCCTGGAGCAGTGGAAGTGGAGCTTGTGGCCAGACTGGATGTTGGGTGTAGAGGTAGTCAAGCATGGAAGAAGGTGAGAGTAGGAGCCAAGGTGGTGGTCAGAGCTGTGCTGGAGTGTGGAGCAGAGGAGGAGCTGCCTGCAGGGCTGCTGCTGGGAGCTGCTGTTGTCTCCATGGCTGAGGTGGAGCCAGGACCTGCAGTAGATGTTCCTGATGGGGAGTGACTGCAGAGATGTTGCAGGCTGAAGAGGAGAACATAGATGTCATGGAGACAAGAGTGGAGGTTGTCTCAGCAGCAGAGGTTTGTGGTGCAGAGGAGGAGGCTGCAGTCTGAGCAGCAGATGTGCTCATGGCAGCAGTGCTGGAGGTCTCCATCACAGTCGAGCTTGCATCAGTGGTGACCTCCAGGGCTGATGTCTCTGGAGCAGTAGAGGTGGAGGTTGTGGCCAGAGTAGAGGTTGGTGTAGCTGTGGCCAGAGCCATGGCAGTGCTGAGAGGAGGAGCCCAGGTGGTGGTCAGAGCTGTGCTTGCATGAGGAGCAGTGGAGGAGGTTTCTGCTAGGCTGGTGGAGGGAGCTGATGTCTGCATGGCTGTGGTGGTGCCAAGAGCCTCTGTAGATGTTCCAGCTGAGCTGGGAGTGACTGCAGTGGATGTTGCACCTCCTGAGGTGGACTCTTGTGTGGTGGCTGAGGCAAGTGTGGAGGTTGTCTGGAGAGGAACCTTCAGTTCTGCAGAGGAAGAGGCTGCAGCTGTGGTCTGAGGAGCAGAAGAGGTGATGGCAGCAGGGCTGGAGGTCTCCATCCCAGCTGAGCTTGCAGCAGTGGTGACCTCAAGGGTTGATGTGTCTGGAGCAGTGGAGAGGAAGGTTGAGGCCACAGTGGAGGTTGGTGTAGATGTGGTCAGTCTCTCAGGAGTGCTCAGAGGAAGAGTTGCTGTGGGGGCAGGAGCTGTGCTTGAGTGTGGAGCAGAGGAGGAGCTGCCTGCAGGGCTGCTGCTGGGAGCTGCTGTTGTCTCCAAGGCTGAGGTGGAGACAAGAGCTGCAGTGGATGTTCCAAGAGTGCTTGAAGTGACTGCAGATGTTGCTGCAGGTTCTGAAGTGGACACTTCTGCTGTGGTGGAGACAAGTGTGGAGGTTGTCTGGAGAGGAACCTTCAGTTCTGCAGAGGAGGAGGCTGCAGCTGTGGTGTGAGGAGCAGAAGAGGTGATGGCAGCAGGGCTGGAGGTCTCCATCAGAGCTGAGCTTGCAGCAGTGGTGACCTCAAGGGTTGATGTGCCTTGAGCAGTGGAGATGAAGGTTGTGGCCAGAGTGGAGGTTGGTGTAGATGTGGTCAGAGGCATAGAAGTGCTGACAAGAGGAGTAAATGTGGAGGCAGGAGCTGTGCTTGAGTGTGGAGCAGAGGAGGAGCTGCCTGCAGGGCTGCTGCTGGGAGCTGCTGTTGTCTCCGTGGCTGAGGTGGAGCCAGGAGCTGCAGTAGATGTTCCTGAGGTGCTGGGAGTGACTGCAGAAGATGTTGCAGGTGCTGAAGAGGAGACTTTAGATGTCATGGAGTCAAGAGTGGAGGTTGTCTCAGCAGCAGAGGTTTGTGGTGCAGAGGAAGAGGCTGCAGCTGTGCTCTGAGCAGCAGAAGAAGTGATGGCAGCAGTGCTGGAGGTCTCCATCCCAGCTGAGCTTGCAGCAGTGGTGACCTGAAGGGTTGATGAGATTGGAGCAGTGGTTGAGGACTCTGAGGCCAAAGTAGAGGTTGGTGTAAACGTGGTCAGAGGCATAGAAGTGCTGACAAGAGGAGCAGATGTGGAGGCAGGAGCTGTGCTTGAGTGTGGAGCAGAGGAGGAGCTGCCTGCAGGGCTGCTGCTGGGAGCTGCTGTTGTCTCCATGGCTGAGGTGGAGCCAGGAGCTGCAGTGGATGTTCCAGCTGAGCTGAAAGGG
>JAAWVA010000037.1:8944952-8985373 GCA_015227895.2 Colaptes auratus | reverse complement strand
TGCTGAAGAGGAGAACTTAGCTGTTATGGAGACAAGAGTGGAGGTTGTCTAGCAGCAGAGGTTTGTGGTGCAGAGGAGGAGGCTGCAGCTGTGCTCTGAGCAGCAGAAGAGCGGATGGCAGCAGGGCTGGAGGTCCTCCATCATCGTGGAGGTTGCAGCACTGGTTGCTTCCAGGGTTGATGTGCCTGGAGCAGTGAGGTGGAGCTTGAGGCCAGAGTGGAGGGTTGGTGTAGAGGCAGTCACGCCATGGCAGGCTGGAGAGGAGGACCCAGGTGGTGGTCAGAGCTGTGCTTGCATAGGAGCAGAGGAGGAGGTTCTGCTGTGCCTAGAGGCACCTAATGCTGTGTCCATGGCTGTGGTGCTTCCAAGAGTCTCTGTAGATGTTTCCATACAAGCTAGGAGTGGCTGCAGTGGATGTTGCACCTCTGAAGTGGACTCTTGAGTGGTGCTGAGGAAGTGTGGAGTTGTCTGGGAGCAACCTTGTGTTCTGCAGTGGAAGAGGCTGCAGCTGTGGTCTGAGCAGAAAGAAGAGGTCATGGCTGCAGGCTGGAGGTTCTGCAGCTGTTGAGCTGGTAGCAGAGGTGTCCTGAGGGGTTGAAGTTCCTGGAGCAGTGGAAGTGGAGCTGTGGCCAGACTGGAGGTGGTGTAGAGTAGTCACAGCCATGGAAGTGCTGAGAGTAGGAGCCAAGGTGGTGGTCAGAGCTGTGCTGGAGTGTGGAGCAGAGGAGGAGCTGGTGCGGGGCTGCTGGGAGCTGCTGTTTGTCCATGGCTGAGGTGGAGCCAGGAGCTGCAGTAGATGTGAGGTGCTGAGAGTGACTGCAGAAGATGTTCAGATGCTGAAGAGGAGACTTTAGATGTCATGGAGACAAGAGTGAGGTTGTCCGAGGCAGAGTTTGTGGTGCAAGAGGAGGCTGCAGCTGTGGTTGTGAGCAGCAGAAGAGCTGATGGCAGCAGGGCTGGAGGTTTCGCCCATGGACACAGCAGTGGTGGCCACAGGGGTTGATGTGCCTGGAGCAGTGGAGGTGGAGACTGAGGCCAAAGTAGAGGTTGGTGTGAATGTGGTCAGAGGCATAGAAGTGCTGCCAAGGAGTAGATGTGGGGGCAGGAGCTGTGCGGAGTGTGGGCAGAGGAGGAGCTGCCTGAGGGCTGCTGCTGGGAGCTGCTGTTGTCTCCATGGCTGAGGTGGAGCCAGGAGCTGCAGTAGATGTTCCTGAGGTGCTGAGAGTGGCTGCAGAAGATGTTGCAGATGCTGAAGAGGAGAACTTAGATGTTATGGAGACAAGAGTGGAGGTTGTCTCAGCAGCAGAGGTTTGTGGTGCAGAGGAGGAGGCTGCAGCTGTGCTCTGAGCAGCAGAAGAGCTGATGGCAGCAGGGCTGGAGGTTTCTGCTGTTGTTGTAGTTGCAGCAGTGGAGGCCTGAAGGGTTGAGGTCTTTGCATCAAAGGAGGTGGAGGTTGTGGCCAGGGTAGAGGTTGGTGTAGCTGTGGCCAGAGCCATGGAGGTGCTGAGAGGAGGAGCCCAGGTGGTGGTCAGAGCTGTGCTTGCATGAGGAGCAGGGGAGGAGGTTCCTGCTAGGCTGCTGCTGGCAGCTGCTGTTGTGTCCATGGCTGAGGTGGTGCCAGGGGCTGCAGTAGATGTTCCAGCTGAGCTGGAAGGGACTGCAGTGGATGTTCTAAGTTCTGAAGTGGACTCTACTGCTGTGGTGGAGTGAAGAGTGGAGGTTGTCTCAGCAGCAGAGGTTTGTGGTGCAGAGGAGGAGGCTGCAGCTGTGGTGTGAGCAGCAGAAGAGCTGATGGCAGCAGGGCTGGAGGTTTCTGCCATAAATGAGCTTGCAGAAGTGGAGGCCTCAAGGGCTGATGTGGCTGGGGCAGTGAAGATGGAGCTTGTGGTCAGAGGAGAGGTTTGCATGGATGCTGTCACACACAGAAGTGCTCAGAGCAGAGTAAAGCTGCTGGCAGGAGCTGTGCTTGAGTGTGGAGCAGAGGAGGAGCTGCCTGCAGGGCTGCTGCTGGAGCTGCTTGTCTCCATGGCTGAGGTGGAGCCAGGAGCTGCAGTAGAAGTTCCAACTGTGCTTGGAGTGACTGAAGTGGTCACTACAGATTCTGAAGTGACACTTCTGCTGTGGTGGAGAAAAGGGTTGAGGTTGTCTCATCAGCAGAGGTTTGTGGTGCAGAGGAGGAGGCTGCAGCTGTGTGTGAGCAGCAGAAGAGGTGATGGCAGCAGGGCTGAGGTCTCCATCATAGCTGAGCTCCCAGCCATTATGGCCTGAAGGGTTGAAGTTCCTGGAGCAGTGGAACTGGAGGTTGTGACCAAAGTAGAGGTGGTGTAGTGTGGCCAGAGCATGGCAGTGCTGAGAGGGGCCCAGTGGTGGTCAGAGCTGTGCTTGCATGAGGAGCAGTGGAGGAGGTTTCTGCCAGGCTGGGAGGAGCTGATGTCTGCATGGCTGTGGTGGTGCCAAGAGCCTCTGTAGATGTTCCACTGAGCTGGGAGTGACTGCAGTGGATGTGCACCTCCTGAGGTGGACATCTGTGTGGTGGGAGGGCAGTGTGGAGGTGTCTGGAGAGCAAACTTGAGTCTGCAGTGGAAGAGGCTGCAGCTGTGGTGTGAGCAGCAGAAGAGGTGATGGCAGCAGGGCTGGAGGTCTCCATCCCAGCTGAGCTTGCAGCAGTGCTGGCCTGGAGGGTTGATGAGATTGGAGCAGTGGTTGTGGACTCTGAAGCCAAAGTTAGAGGTGGTGTAGATGTGGTCAGAGGCCTAGAAGTGCTGCCAAGGAGGAGTAGATGTGGAGGCAGGAGCTGTGCTTGAGTGTGGAGCAGAGGAGGAGCTGCCTGCAGGGCTGCTGCTGGGAGCTGCTGTTGTCTCCATGGCTGAGGTGGAGCCAAGAGCTGCAGTGGATGTTCAGCTGAGCTGAAAGGGACTGCAGTGGATGTTGTAGCTTTGAGAGGACAATTGAGCTGTGGTGGAGTCAAGTGTGAGGTTGTCAGCAGCAGAGTTTGTGGTGCAGTGGAAGAGGCTGCAGCTGTGGTGTGAGGAGCAGAAGAGGTGATGGCAGCAGGGCTGGAGGTCTCCATCCAGCTGAGCTTGCAGCAGTGCTGGCCTGGGGGGTTGATGTGCTGGAGCGGTGGAGCTGGAGGTTGTGACCAGAGTGGTGCTTGGCATAGAGGGTGATCCACCTGAGGAGTGCTCAGAGGAAGAGTTGTTGTGGGGGCAGGAGCTGTGCTTGCTCTGGAGCAGAGGAGGAGCTGCCTGCAGGGCTGCTGCTGGGAGCTGTGTGTCCCTTAGTAGGGAGCTGTCAAGAGGTGAAGTAGCAGCTGCAGGATGACTGTGAGACTGCAGAGGTGCTGCAGCTTTGAAGTGGACAATGGAGAGTGGTAGAGTCAAGTGTGGAGGTGTCTCAGCAGCAGAGTTTTGTGGTGCAGAGGAAGAGGCTGCAGCTGTGGTGAGGAGCAGAGAGGTGATGGAGCAGGGAGGGGGTCTCCATCACAGTGAGCTTCCAGCAGTGGTGACCTCAAGGGTTGATGTGCCTGCAGCAGTGGTTGTGGACTCTGAGGCCAAAGTAGAGGTTGGTGTAACCGTGGTCAGAGGCATAAAAGTGCTGACAAGAGGAGTAGATGTGGGGGCAGGAGCTGTGCTGGAGTGTGGAGAGAGGAGAGAGCTGCAGGGCTGCTGCTGGGAGCTGCGTTGTCTCCAAGCTGAGGTGGAGAAGAGCTGCAGTAGATGTTCCAAGAGGCTTGAAGTGACTGAGATGTTGCTGCAGGTTCTGAAGTGGACACTTCTGCTGTGGTGGAGACAAGTGTGGAGGTTGTCTGGAGAGGAACCTTCAGTTCTGCAGAGGAAGAGGCTGCAGCTGTGGTCTGAGCAGCAGAAGAGGTGATGGCAGCAGGGCTGGAGGTCTCCATCAGAGCTGAGCTTGCAGCGTGGTACCTCAAGGGTTGATGGCCTGGAGCAGTGGAGAGGAAGGTTGAGGCCACAGTGGAGGTTGGTGTAGATGTGGTCAGTCTCTCAGGAGTGCTCAGAGGAAGAGTTGCTGTGGGGGCAGGAGCTGTGCTGGAGTGTGGAGCAGAGGAGGAGCTGCCTGCAGGGCTGGTGGAGAGACCTCTTGTGTCCTTTGATAATGTGGAGCCAGGAGCTGCAGTAGATGTTCCTGAGGTGCTGGGAGTGACTGCAGTGGATGTTGCACCTCCTGAGGTGGACTCTTGTGTGGTGGCTGAGGGAAGTGTGGAGGTTGTCTGGAGAGGAACCTTCAGTTCTGCAGTGGAAGAGGCTGCAGCTGTGGTGTGAGGAGCAGAAGAGGTGATGGCAGCAGGGCTGGAGGTCTCTATCAGAGCTGAGCTTGCAGCAGTGGTGACCTCAAGGGTAGATGTGCCTGGAGCAGTGGTTGTGGACTCTGAGGCCAAAGTAGAGGTTGGTGTAAATGTGGTCAGAGGCATAGAAGTGCTGACAAGAGGAGTAGATGTGGAGGCAGGAGCTGTGCTTGAGTGTGGAGCAGAGGAGGAGCTGCCTGCAGGGCTGCTGCTGGGAGCTGCTGTTGTCTCCATGGCTGAGGTGGAGCCAGGAGCTGCAGTAGATGTTCCTGAGGTGCTGAGAGTGACTGCAGAAGATGTTGCAGATGCTGAAGAGGAGAACTTAGATGTTATGGAGACAGAGGGAGGTTTGTCTCAGCAGCAGAGGTTTGTGGTGCAGAGGAGGAGGCTGCAGCTGTGGTGTGAGCAGCAGAAGAGCTGATGGCAGCAGGGCTGGAGGTTTCTGCCATAAATGAGCTTGCAGAAGTGGAGGCCTCAAGGGCTGATGTGGCTGGGGCAGTGAAGGTGGAGCTTGTGGTCAGGGGAGAGGTTTGCATGGATGCTGTCACACCCATGGAAGTGCTCAGAGCAGGAGTAAAGCTGCTGGCAGGAGCTGTGCTTGAGTGTGGAGCAGAGGAGGAGCTGCCTGCAGGGCTGCTGCTGGGAGCTGCTGTTGTCTCCATGGCTGAGGTGGAGCCAGGAGCTGCAGTAGAAGTTCCAAGTGTGCTTGGAGTGACTGAAGTGGTCACTACAGCTTCTGAAGTGGACACTTCTGCTGTGGTGGAGAAAAGGGTTGAGGTTGTCTCAGCAGCAGAGGTTTGTGGTGCAGAGGAGGAGGCTGCAGCTGTGGTCTGAGCAGCAGAAGAGGTGATGGCAGCAGGGCTGGGGGTCTCCATCAGAGCTGAGCTTGCAGCAGTGGTGACCTCAAGGGTTGACGTGCCTGGAGCAGTGGAGATGAAGGTTGAGGCCACAGTGGAGGTTGGTGTAGATGTGGTCAGTCTCTCAGGAGTGCTCAGAGGAAGAGTTGTTGTGCTGGCAGGAGCTGTGCTGGAGTGTGGAGCAGAGGAGGAGCTGCCTGCAGGGCTGCTGCTGGGAGCTGCTGTTGTCTCCATGGCTGTGGTGCTACCAAGAGCTGCAGTGGATGTTCCAGCTGAGCTGAAAGGGACTGCAGTGGATGTTGTAGCTTCTGGAGTGGACAATTGAGCTGTGGTGGAGTGAAGAGTGGAGGCTGTCTCAGAGGCAGAGGTTTGTGGTGCAGAGGAGGAGGCTGCAGCTGTGGTCTGAGCAGCAGAAGAGCTGATGGCAGCAGGGCTGGAGGTTTCTGCCATTGTTGAGCTTGCAGAAGGGGAGGCCTCGAGGGTTGATGTGCCTGATGCAGTAGAGATAAAGGTTGAGGCCACAGTGGAGGTTGGTGTAGATGTGGTCAGAGGCATAGAAGTGCTGACAAGAGGAGCAGATGTGGGGGCAGGAGCTGTGCTTGAGTGTGGAGCAGAGGAGGAGCTGCCTGCAGGGCTGCTGCTGGGAGCTGCTGTTGTCTCCATGGCTGAGGTGGAGCCAGGATTTGCTGCAGATGTTCCTGATGAGCTGGAAGGGACTGCAGTGGATATTGTAGCTTTGGAAGAGGACACTTTGGTTGTGCTAGAGACAACTGTGGAGGTTGTCTCAGCAGCAGAGGTTTGTGGTGCAGAGGAGGAGGCTGCAGCTGTGGTGTGAGGAGCAGAAGAGCTGATGGCAGCAGGGCTGGAGGTTTCGCCCATGGACACAGCAGTGGTGGCCACAGGGGTTGATGTGCCTGGAGCAGTGGAGGTGGAGACTGAGGCCAAAGTAGAGGTTGGTGTGAATGTGGTCAGAGGCATAGAAGTGCTGCCAATTGGAGTAGATGTGGGGGCAGGAGCTGTGCTTGAGTGTGGAGCAGAGGAGGAGCTGCCTGCAGGGCTGCTGCTGGGAGCTGCTGTTGTCTCCATGGCTGAGGTGGAGCCAGGAGCTGCAGTAGATGTTCCTGAGAGTGGAAGTGGCTGAAGAAGATGTTGCAGATGCTGAAGAGGAGACTTTAGATGTCATGGAGACAAGAGTGGAGGTTGTCTCAGCAGCAGAGGTTTGTGGTGCAGAGGAGGAGGCTGCAGCTGTGCTCTGAGCAGCAGAAGAGCTGATGGCAGCAGGGCTGGAGGTCTCCATCATCGTGGAGGTTGCAGCACTGGTTGCTTCCAGGGTTGATGTGCCTGGAGCAGTGGAGGTGGAGCTTGTGGCCAGAGTGGAGGTTGGTGTAGAGGCAGTCACAGCCATGGCAGTGCTGAGAGGAGGAGCCCAGGTGGTGGTCAGAGCTGTGCTTGCATGAGGAGCAGAGGAGGAGGTTTCTGCTGTGCTAGAGGCACCTAATGCTGTGTCCATGGCTGTGGTGCTTCCAAGAGCCTCTGTAGATGTTCCATACAAGCTAGGAGTGGCTGCAGTGGATGTTGCACCTCCTGAAGTGGACTCTTGAGTGGTGGCTGAGGGAAGTGTGGAGGTTGTCTGGGGAGCAACCTTGTGTTCTGCAGTGGAAGAGGCTGCAGCTGTGGTCTGAGGAGCAGAAGAGGTCATGGCTGCAGTGCTGGAGGTTTCTGCAGCTGTTGAGCTTGTAGCAGAGGTGTCCTGAGGGGTTGAAGTTCCTGGAGCAGTGGAAGTGGAAGTTGTGGCCAGACTGGAGGTTGGTGTAGAGGTAGTCACAGCCATGGAAGTGCTGAGAGTAGGAGCCAAGGTGGTGGTCAGAGCTGTGCTGGAGTGTGGAGCAGAGGAGGAGCTGTGTGCAGGGCTGCTGCTGGGAGCTGCTGTTGTCTCCGTGGCTGAGGTGGAGCCAGGACCTGCAGTAGATGTTCCTGAGGTGCTGGGAGAGACTGCAGAAGATGTTGCAGATGCTGAAGAGGAGACTTTAGATGTCATGGAGACAAGAGTGGAGGTTGTCTCAGCAGCAGAGGTTTGTGGTGCAGAGGAGGAGGCT
The DNA here is from genome assembly GCA_015227895.2 of Colaptes auratus. Taxonomy (NCBI): domain Eukaryota; kingdom Metazoa; phylum Chordata; class Aves; order Piciformes; family Picidae; genus Colaptes; species Colaptes auratus. Next base: position 8,978,117 of record JAAWVA010000037.1, on the reverse strand, counting down.
GCAGCTGTGCTCTGAGCAGCAGAAGAGCTGATGGCAGCAGGGCTGGAGGTCTCCATCATCGTGGAGGTTGCAGCACTGGTTGCTTCCAGGGTTGATGTGCCTGGAGCAGTGGAGGTGGAGCTTGAGGCCAGAGTGGAGGTTGGTGTAGAGGCAGTCACAGCCATGGCAGTGCTGAGAGGAGGAGCCCAGGTGGTGGTCAGAGCTGTGCTTGCATGAGGAGCAGAGGAGGAGGTTTCTGCTGTGCTAGAGGCACCTAATGCTGTGTCCATGGCTGTGGTGCTTCCAAGAGTCTCTGTAGATGTTCCATACAAGCTAGGAGTGGCTGCAGTGGATGTTGCACCTCCTGAAGTGGACTCTTGAGTGGTGGCTGAGGGAAGTGTGGAGGTTGTCTGGGGAGCAACCTTGTGTTCTGCAGTGGAAGAGGCTGCAGCTGTGGTCTGAGGAGCAGAAGAGGTCATGGCTGCAGTGCTGGAGGTTTCTGCAGCTGTTGAGCTTGTAGCAGAGGTGTCCTGAGGGGTTGAAGTTCCTGGAGCAGTGGAAGTGGAGCTTGTGGCCAGACTGGAGGTTGGTGTAGAGGTAGTCACAGCCATGGAAGTGCTGAGAGTAGGAGCCAAGGTGGTGGTCAGAGCTGTGCTGGAGTGTGGAGCAGAGGAGGAGCTGCCTGCAGGGCTGCTGCTGGGAGCTGCTGTTGTCTCCATGGCTGAGGTGGAGACAAGAGCTGCAGTGGATGTTCCAAGAGTGCTTGAAGTGACTGCAGATGTTGCTGCAGGTTCTGAAGTGGACACTTCTGCTGTGGTGGAGACAAGTGTGGAGGTTGTCTGGAGAGGAACCTTCAGTTCTGCAGAGGAGGAGGCTGCAGCTGTGGTGTGAGGAGCAGAAGAGGTGATGGCAGCAGGGCTGGAGGTCTCCATCACAGTCGAGCTTGCAGCAGTGGTGGCCTGGAGGGTTGATATGCCTGGAGCAGTGGAGGTGGAGGTTGTGGCCAGAGTAGAGGTTGGTGTAGCTGTGGCCAGAGCCATGGAAGTGCTGAGAGGAGGAGCCCAGGTGGTGGTCAGAGCTGTGCTTGCATGAGGAGCAGTGGAGGAGGTTTCTGCCAGGCTGGTGGAGGGAGCTGATGTCTGCATGGCTGTGGTGGTGCCAAGAGCCTCTGTAGATGTTCCAGCTGAGCTGGGAGTGACTGCAGTGGATGTTGCACTCCTGAGGTGGACTCTTGTGTGCTGGTGAGGCAAGTGTGGAGGTTGTCTGAGAGCAAAACTTCAGGTGTGCAGTGGAAGAGGCTGCAGCTGTGGTCTGAGCAGCAGAAGAGGTGATGGCAGCAGGGCTGGAGGTCTCCATCCCAGCTGAGCTTGCAGCAGTGCTGGCCTGGGGGGTTGATGTACCTGGAGCTGTGGAGCTGGAGGTTGTGACCAGAGTGGTGCTTGGCATAGAGGTGATCACTGCCTGAGGAGTGCTCAGAGGAAGAGTTGTTGTGCTGTCAGGTGCTGTGCTTGAGTCTGGAGCAGAGGAGGAGCTGCCTGCAGGGCTGCTGCTGGGAGCTGCTGTTGTCTCCATGGCTGAGGTTGTGCCAGGAGCTGCAGTAGATGTTCCTGAGGTGCTGAGAGTGACTGCAGAAGATGTTGCAGATGCTGAAGAGGAGACTTTAGATGTCATGGATTCAAGAGTGGAGGTTGTCTCAGCACCAGAAGTTTGTGGTGCAGAGGAAGAGGCTGCAGCTGTGCTCTGAGCAGCAGAAGAAGTGATGGCAGCAGGGCTGGAGGTCTCCATCCCAGCTGAGCTTGCAGCAATGGTGACCTGAAGGGTTGATGAGATTGGAGCAGTGGTTGTGGACTCTGAGGCCAAAGTAGAGGTTGGTGTAGATGTGGTCAGAGGCATAGAAGTGCTGACAAGAGGAGTAGATGTGGAGGCAGGAGCTGTGCTTGTCTCTGGAGCAGAGGAGGAGCTGCCTGCAGGGCTGCTGCTGGGAGCTGCTGTTGTCTCCATGGCTGAGGTGGAGCCAGGAGCTGCAGTAGAAGTTCCAACTGTGCTTGGAGTGACTGAAGTGGTCACTACAGCTTCTGAAGTGGACAGTTGAGCTGTGCTGGAGAAAAGGGTTGAGGTTGTCTCAGCAGCAGAAGTTTGTGGTGCAGAGGAGGAGGCTGCAGCTGTGCTCTGAGGAGCAGAAGAGGTGATGGCAGCAGGGCTGGAGGTCTCCATCAGAGCTGAGCTTGCAGCAGTGGTGACCTCAAGGGTTGATGTGCCTGGAGCAGTGGAGAGGAAGGTTGAGGCCACAGTGGAGGTTGGTGTAGATGTGGTCAGTCTCTCAGGAGTGCTCAGAGGAAGAGTTGCTGTGGGGGCAGGAGCTGTGCTGGAGTGTGGAGCAGAGGAGGAGCTGCCTGCAGGGCTGCTGCTGGGAGCTGCCGTAGTGTCCCAGGCTGAGGTGGTGCCAAGAGATTCTGCAGATGTTGCAGCTGAGCTGGGAGTGACTGCAGTGGATGTTGCACCTCCTGAGGCTGTCCTTTGTGTCATAGTTGAGGGAACTTTTGATGTTGTCTGGAGAGGAACCTTCAGTTCTGCAGTGGAAGAGGCTGCAGCTGTGGTGTGACGAGCAGAAGAGGTGATGGCAGCAGGGCTGGAGGTCTCCATCCCAGCTGAGCTTGCAGCAGTGGTGACCTGAAGGGTTGATGTGATTGGAGCAGTGGTTGTGGACTCTGAGGCCAAAGTAGAGGTTGGTGTAGATGTGGTCAGAGGCATAGAAGTGCTGACAAGAGGAGTAGATGTGGGGGCAGGAGCTGTGCTTGAGTGTGGAGCAGAGGAGGAGCTGCCTGCAGGGCTGCTGCTGGGAGCTGCTGTTGTCTCCATGGCTGTGGTGCTACCAAGAGCTGCAGTGGATGTTCCAGCTGAGCTGAAAGGGACTGCAGTGGATGTTGTAGCTTCTGGAGGGGACAATTGAGCTGTGGTGGAGTGAAGAGTGGAGGCTGTCTCAGCAGCAGAGGTTTGTGGTGCAGAGGAGGAGGCTGCAGCTGTGGTCTGAGCAGCAGAAGAGCTGATGGCAGCAGGGCTGGAGGTTTCTGCCATTGTTGAGCTTGCAGAAGGGGAGGCCTCGAGGGTTGATGTGCCTGGAGCAGTAGAGATAAAGGTTGAGGCCACAGTGGAGGTTGGTGTAGATGTGGTCAGAGGCATAGAAGTGCTGACAAGAGGAGCAGATGTGGAGGCAGGAGCTGTGCTTGAGTGTGGAGCAGAGGAGGAGCTGCCTGCAGGGCTGCTGCTGGGAGCTGCTGTTGTCTCCATGGCTGAGGTGGAGCCAGGATTTGCTGCAGATGTTCCTGATGAGCTGGAAGGGACTGCAGTGGATATTGTAGCTTTGGAAGAGGACACTTTGGTTGTGCTAGAGACAACTGTGGAGGTTGTCTCAGCAGCAGAGGTTTGTGGTGCAGAGGAGGAGGCTGCAGCTGTGGTCTGAGGAGCAGAAGAGCTGATGGCAGCAGGGCTGGAGGTTTCGCCCATGGACACAGCAGTGGTGGCCACAGGGGTTGATGTGCCTGGAGCAGTGGAGGTGGAGACTGAGGCCAAAGTAGAGGTTGGTGTGAATGTGGTCAGAGGCATAGAAGTGCTGCCAATTGGAGTAGATGTGGGGGCAGGAGCTGTGCTTGAGTGTGGAGCAGAGGAGGAGCTGCCTGCAGGGCTGGTGGAGAGACCTCTTGTGTCCTTTGATAATGTGGAGCCAGGAGCTGCAGTAGATGTTCCTGAGGTGCTGAGAGTGGCTGCAGAAGATGTTGCTGATGCTGAAGAGGAGACTTTAGATGTCATGGAGACAAGAGTGGAGGCTGTCTCAGCAGCAGAGGTTTGTGGTGCAGAGGAAGAGGCTGCAGCTGTGGTGTGAGGAGCAGAAGAGGTGATGGCAGCAGGGCTGGAGGTCTCCATCACAGTCGAGCTTGCAGCAGTGCTGGCCTGGAGGGTTGATATGCCTGGAGCAGTGGAGGTGGAGGTTGTGGCCAGAGTAGAGGTTGGTGTAGCTGTGGCCAGAGCCATGGCAGTGCTGAGAGGAGGAGCCCAGGTGGTGGTCAGAGCTGTGCTTGCATGAGGAGCAGTGGAGGAGGTTTCTGCCAGGCTGGTGGAGGGAGCTGATGTCTGCATGGCTGTGGTGGTGCCAAGAGCCTCTGTAGATGTTCCAGCTGAGCTGGGAGTGACTGCAGTGGATGTTGCACCTCCTGAGGTGGACTCTTGTGTGGTGGCTGAGGCAAGTGTGGAGGTTGTCTGGAGAGCAAACTTCAGGTGTGCAGTGGAAGAGGCTGCAGCTGTATTGTGAGCAGCAGAAGAGGTGATGGCAGCAGGGCTGGAGGTCTCCATCCCAGCTGAGCTTGCAGCAGTGCTGGCCTGGGGGGTTGATGTGCCTGCAGCAGTGGTTGTGAACTCTGAGGCCAAAGTAGAGGTTGGTGTGAATGTGGTCAGAGGCATAGAAGTGCTGCCAATTGGAGGAGATGTGGAGGCAGGAGCTGTGCTTGAGTGTGGAGCAGAGGAGGAGCTGCCTGCAGGGCTGCTGCTGGGAGCTGCTGTTGTCTCCAAGGCTGAGGTGGAGACAAGAGCTGCAGTGGATGTTCCAAGAGTGCTTGAAGTGACTGCAGATGTTGCTGCAGGTTCTGAAGTGGACACTTCTGCTGTGGTGGAGACAAGTGTGGAGGTTGTCTGGAGAGGAACCTTCAGTTCTGCAGAGGAGGAGGCTGCAGCTGTGGTGTGAGGAGCAGAAGAGGTGATGGCAGCAGGGCTGGAGGTCTCCATCCCAGCTGAGCTTGCAGCAGTGGTGACCTCAAGGGTTGATGTGCCTGGAGCAGTGGAGATGAAGATTGAGGCCACAGTGGAGGTTGGTGTAGATGTGGTCAGTCTCTCAGGAGTGCTCAGAGGAAGAGTTGCTGTGGGGGCAGGAGCTGTGCTGGAGTGTGGAGCAGAGGAGGAGCTGCCTGCAGGGCTGCTGCTGGGAGCTGCTGTTGTCTCCATGGCTGAGGTGGAGCCAGGAGCTGCAGTAGATGTTCCTGAGGTGCTGGGAGTGACTGCAGAAGATGTTGCAGATGCTGAAGAGGAGAACTTAGATGTTATGGAGAGAAGAGTGGAGGTTGTCTCAGCAGCAGAGGTTTGTGGTGCAGAGGAGGAGGCTGCAGCTGTGGTGTGAGCAGCAGAAGAGGTGATGGCAGCAGGGCTGGAGGTTTCTGCTGTTGTTGTAGTTGCAGCAGTGGAGGCCTGAAGGGTTGAGGTCTTTGCATCAAAGGAGGTGGAGGTTGTGGCCAGAGTAGAGGTTGGTGTAGCTGTGGCCAGAGCCATGGAGGTGCTGAGAGGAGGAGCCCAGGTGGTGGTCAGAGCTGTGCTTGCATGAGGAGCAGTGGAGGAGGTTTCTGCCAGGCTGGTGGAGGGAGCTGATGTCTGCATGGCTGTGGTGGTGCCAAGAGCCTCTGTAGATGTTCCAGCTGAGCTGGGAGTGACTGCAGTGGATGTTGCACCTCCTGAGGTGGACTCTTGTGTGGTGGCTGAGTCAAGTGTGGAGGTTGTCTGGAGAGCAAACTTCAGGTGTGCAGTGGAAGAGGCTGCAGCTGTATGTGAGCAGCAGAAGAGGTGATGGCAGCAGGGCTGGAGGTCTCCATCCCAGCTGAGCTTGCAGCAGTGCTGGCCTGGAGGGTTGATGAGATTGGAGCAGTGGTTGTGGACTCTGAAGCCAAAGTAGAGGTTGGTGTAGATGTGGTCAGAGGCATAGAAGTGCTGCCAATTGGAATAGATGTGGGGGCAGGAGCTGTGCTTGAGTGTGGAGCAGAGGAGGAGCTGCCTGCAGGGCTGCTGCTGGGAGCTGCTGTTGTCTCCATGGCTGAGGTGCTACCAAGAGCTGCAGTGGATGTTCCAGCTGAGCTGAAAGGGACTGCAGTGGATGTTGTAGCTTCTGGAGTGGACAATTGAGCTGTGGTGGAGTCAAGTGTGGAGGTTGTCTCAGCAGCAGAGGTTTGTGGTGCAGAGGAAGAGGCTGCAGCTGTGGTGTGAGCAGCAGCAGAGATGATGGCAGCAGGGCTGGAGGTCTCCATCCCAGCTGAGCTTGCAGCAGTGCTGGCCTGGGGGGTTGATGTGCCTGGAGCTGTGGAGCTGGAGGTTGTGACCAGAGTGGTGCTTGGCATAGAGGTGATCACTGCCTGAGGAGTGCTCAGAGGAAGAGTTGTTGTGCTGGCAGGAGCTGTGCTTGTCTCTGGAGCAGAGGAGGAGCTGCCTGCAGGGCTGCTGCTGGGAGCTGCTGTTGTCTCCATGGCTGTGGTGGAGCCAGGAGCTGCAGTAGATGCTTGGAGTGTGCTTGGAGTGACTGAAGTGGTCACTACAGCTTCTGAAGTGGACACTTCTGCTGTGGTGGAGAAAAGGGTTGAGGTTGTCTCAGCAGCAGAGGTTTGTGGTGCAGAGGAGGAGGCTGCAGCTGTGGTGTGAGCAGCAGAAGAGCTGATGGCAGCAGGGCTGGAGGTTTCTGCCATTGTTGAGCTTGCAGAGGTGGAGGCCTCGAGGGTTGATGTGTCTGGAGCAGTGGAGAGGAAGGTTGAGGCCACAGTGGAGGTTGGTGTAGATGTGGTCAGTCTCTCAGGAGTGCTCAGAGGAAGAGTTGCTGTGGGGGCAGGAGCTGTGCTGGAGTGTGGAGCAGAGGAGGAGCTGCCTGCAGGGCTGCTGCTGGGAGCTGCTGTTGTCTCCAAGGCTGAGGTGGAGACAAGAGCTGCAGTAGATGTTCCAAGAGTGCTTGAAGTGACTGCAGATGTTGCTGCAGGTTCTGAAGTGGACACTTCTGCTGTGGTGGAGACAAGTGTGGAGGTTGTCTGGAGAGGAGCCTTCAGTTCTGCAGAGGAGGAGGCTGCAGCTGTGGTGTGAGGAGCAGAAGAGCTGATGGCAGCAGGGCTGGAGGTCTCCATCACAGTTGAGCTTGCAGCAGTGCTGGCCTGGAGGGTTGATGTCTCTGGAGCAGTGGAGGTGGAGGTTGTGACCAGAGTGGTGCTTGGCATAGAGGTGATCACTGCCTGAGGAGAGCTCAGAGGAAGAGTTGTTGTGCTGGCAGGAGCTGTGCTTGTCTCTGGAGCAGAGGAGGAGCTGCCTGCAGGGCTGCTGCTGGGAGCTGCTGTTGTCTCCATGGCTGTGGTGCTACCAAGAGCTGCAGTGGATGTTCCAACTGAGCTGAAAGGGACTGCAGTGGATGTTGTAGCTTCTGAAGTGGACAATTGAGCTGTGGTGGAGGCAAGTGTGGAGGTTGTCTCAGCAGCAGAGGTTTGTGGTGCAGAGGAAGAGGCTGCAGCTGTGGTCTGAGGAGCAGAGGACATTGCAGCAGTGCTGGAGGTCTCCATCACATTTGATTTTGCAGCAGTGGTGACCTGAAGGGTTGATGAGATTGGAGCAGTGGTTGTGGACTCTGAAGCCAAAGTAGAGGTTGGTGTAGATGTGGTCAGAGGCATAGAAGTGCTGACAAGAGGAGTAGATGTGGAGGCAGGAGCTGTGATTGCCTCTGGAGCAGAGGGGGAGCTGCCTGCAGGGCTGCTGCTGGGAGCTGCTGTTGTCTCCGTGGCTGAGGTGGAGCCAGGAGCTGCAGTAGATGTTCCTGAGGTGCTGGGAGTGACTGCAGAAGATGTTGCAGGTGCTGAAGAGGAGACTTTAGATGTCATGGAGTCAAGAGTGGAGGTTGTCTCAGCAGCAGAGGTTTGTGGTGCAGAGGAAGAGGCTGCAGCTGTAGCCTGAGGAGCAGAAGAGGTGATGGCACCAGGGCTGGAGGTCTCCATCCCAGCTGAGCTTGCAGCAGTGGTGACCTGAAGGTTGATGAGATTGGAGCAGTGGTTGAGGACTCTGAGGCCAAAGTAGAGGTTGGTGTAAACGTGGTCAGAGGCATAGAAGTGCTGACAAGAGGAGCAGATGTGGAGGCAGGAGCTGTGCTTGAGTGTGGAGCAGAGGAGGAGCTGCCTGCAGGGCTGCTGCTGGGAGCTGCTGTTGTCTCCATGGCTGAGGTGGAGCCAGGAGCTGCAGTGGATGTTCCAGCTGAGCTGAAAGGGACTGCAGTGGATGTTGTAGCTTCTGGAGTGGACAATTGAGCTGTGGTGGAGTGAAGAGTGGAGGTTGTCTCAGCAGCAGAGGTTTGTGGTGCAGAGGAGGAGGCTGCAGCTGTGGTGTGAGCAGCAGAAGAGCTGATGGCAGCAGGGCTGGAGGTTTCGCCCATGGACACAGCAGTGGTGGCCACAGGGGTTGATGTGCCTGGAGCAGTGGAGGTGGAGACTGAGGCCAAAGTAGAGGTTGGTGTCAATGTGGTCAGAGGTATAGAAGTGCTGCCAATTGGAGTAGATGTGGGGGCAGGAGCTGTGCTTGAGTGTGGAGCAGAGGAGGAGCTGCCTGCAGGGCTGCTGCTGGGAGCTGCTGTTGTCTCCATGGCTGAGGTGGAGCCAGGAGCTGCAGTAGATGTTCCTGAGGTGCTGAGAGTGGCTGCAGAAGATGTTGCAGATGCTGAAGAGGAGACTTTAGATGTCATGGAGACAATAGGGGAGGTTGTCTCAGCAGCAGAGGTTTGTGGTGCAGAGGAAGAGGCTGCAGCTGTAGCCTGAGGAGCAGAGGACATTGCAGCAGTGCTGGAGGTCTCCATCACAGTTAAGCTTGCAGCAGTGGTGACCTCCAGAGCTTTTGTGTCTGCAGCAGTGGAGCTGGAGGTTGTGGCCACAGTAGAGGTTGGCATAGAAGTTTTTACTGTAGGAGTAGAGCTCAGAGGAACAGCAGCAATGGTGGTCAGAGCTGTGCTTGTCTCTGGAGCAGAGGAGGAGCTGCCTGAAGGGCTGCTGCTGGGAGCTGCTGTTGTCTCCATGGCTGAGGTGGAGCCAGGAGCTGCAGTAGATGTTCCTGAGGTGCTGAGAGTGGCTGCAGAAGATGTTGCAGCTGCTGAAGAGGAGACTTTAGATGTCATGGAGACAATAGGGGAGGTTGTCTCAGCAGCAGAGGTTTGTGGTGCAGAGGAGGAGGCTGCAGCTGTGGTGTGAGCAGCAGAAGAGCTGATGGCAGCAGGGCTGGAGGTTTCGCCCATTGTTGAGCTTGCAGAGGTGGAGGCCTCGAGGGTTGATGTGTCTGGAGCAGTGGAGAGGAAGGCTGAGGCCACAGTGGAGGTTGGTGTAGATGTGGTCAGTCTCTCAGGAGTGTTCAGAGGAAGAGTTGCTGTGAGGGCAGGAGCTGTGCTTGAGTGTGGAGCAGAGGAGGAGCTGCCTGCAGGGCTGCTGCTGGGAGCTGCTGTTGTCTCCAAGGCTGAGGTGGAGACAAGAGCTGCAGTGGATGTTCCAGCTGAGCTGAAAGGGACTGCAGTGGATGTTGTACCTTCTGAAGTGGACAGTTGAGCTGTGCTGGAGACAAGAGTGGAGGTTGTCTCAGCAGCAGAGGTTTGTGGTGCAGTGGAAGAGGCTGCAGCTGTGGTGTGAGGAGCAGAAGAGGTGATGGCAGCAGGGCTGGAGGTCTCCATCCCAGCTGAGCTTGCAGCAGTGCTGGCCTGGAGGGTTGATGTCTCTGGAGCTGTGGAGGTGGAGGTTGTGACCAGAGTGGTGCTTGGCATAGAGGTGGTCACTGCCTGAGGAGTGCTCAGAGGAAGAGTTGTTTTGGGGGCAGGAGCTGTGCTTGTCTCTGGAGCAGAGGAGGAGCTGCCTGCAGGGCTGCTGCTGGGAGCTGCTGTTGTCTCCATGGCTGAGGTTGTGCCAGGAGCTGCAGTGGATGTTCCAGCTGAGCTGAAAGGGACTGCAGTGGATGTTGTAGCTTCTGAAGTGGACAATTGATCTGTGGTGGAGGCAAGTGTGGAGGTTGTCTCAGCAGCAGAGGTTTGTGGTGCAGAGGAAGAGGCTGCAGCTGTGGTCTGAGGAGCAGAGGACATTGCAGCAGTGCTGGAGGTCTCCATCAAATTTGATTTTGCAGCAGTGGTGACCTCAAGGATTGATGAGATTGGAGCAGTGGTTGTGGACTCTGAGGCCAAAGTAGAGGTTGGTGTAGATGTGGTCAGAGGCATAGAAGTGCTGCCAATTGGAGTAGATGTGGGGGCAGGAGCTGTGCTTGAGTGTGGAGCAGAGGAGGAGCTGCCTGCAGGGCTGCTGCTGGGAGCTGCTGTTGTCTCCATGGCTGAGGTGGAGCCAGGAGCTGCAGTAGAAGTTCCAAGTGTGCTTGGAGTGACTGAAGTGGTCACTACGGCTTCTGAAGTGGACAGTTGAGCTGTGCTGGAGAAAAGGGTTGAGGTTGTCTCAGCAGCAGAGGTTTGTGGTGCAGAGGAAGAGGCTGCAGCTGTGGTGCCAGGAGCAGAGGACATTGCAGCAGTGCTGGAGGTCTCCATCACATTTGATTTTGCAGCAGTGGTGACCTGAAGGGTTGATGAGATTGGAGCAGTGGTTGTGGACTCTGAAGCCAAAGTAGAGGTTGGTGTAGATGTGGTCAGAGGCATAGAAGTGCTGACAAGAGGAGTAGATGTGGAGGCAGGAGCTGTGCTTGAGTGTGGAGCAGAGGAGGAGCTGCCTGCAGGGCTGCTGCTGGGAGATGCTGTTGTCTCCATGGCTGAGGTGGAGCCAGGAGCTGCAGTGGATGTTCCAGCTGAGCTGAAAGGGACTGCAGTGGATGTTGTAGCTTCTGGAGTGGACAATTGAGCTGTGGTGGAGTGAAGAGTGGAGGCTGTCTCAGAGGCAGAGGTTTGTGGTGCAGAGGAGGAGGCTGCAGCTGTGGTGTGAGCAGCAGAAGAGCTGATGGCAGCAGGGCTGGAGGTTTCGCCCATGGACACAGCAGTGGTGGCCACAGGGGTTGATGTGCCGGAGCAGTGGAGGTGGAGACTGAGGCCAAAGTAGAGGTTGGTTTGAAGTGGTCAGAGGCATAGAAGTGCTGCCAATTGGAGTAGATGTGGGAGCAGGAGCTGTGCTGAGTGTGGAGCAGAGGAGGAGCTGCCTGCAGGGCTGGTGGAGGGACCTCTTGTGTCCTTTGATAATGTGGAGCCAGGAGCTGCAGTAGATGTTCCTGAGGTGCTGGGAGTGACTGCAGTGGATGTTGCACCTCCTGAGGTGGACTCTTGTGTGGTGGCTGAGGCAAGTGTGGAGGTTGTCTGGAGAGCAAACTTCAGGTGTGCAGTGGAAGAGGCTGCAGCTGTGGTGTGAGGAGCAGAAGAGGTGATGGCAGCAGGGCTGGAGGTCTCCATCCCAGCTGAGCTTGCAGCAGTACTGGCCTTGGGGGTTGATGTGCCTGGAGCAGTGGTTGTGGACACTGAGGCCAAAGTAGGGGTTGGTGTAAACGTGGTCAGAGGCATAGAAGTGCTGACAAGAGGAGTAGATGTGGAGGCAGGAGCTGTGCTTGAGTGTGGAGCAGAGGAGGAGCTGCCTGCAGGGCTGCTGCTGGGAGCTGCTGTTGTCTCCATGGCTGTGGTGCTACCAAGAGCTGCAGTGGATGTTCCAGCTGAGCTGAAAGGGACTGCAGTGGATGTTGTAGCTTCTGGAGTGGACAACTGAGCTGTGGTGGAGTGAAGAGTGGAGGCTGTCTCAGCAGCAGAGGTTTGTGGTGCAGAGGAGGAGGCTGCAGCTGTGGTCTGAGGAGCAGAAGAGCTGATGGCAGCAGGGCTGGAGGTTTCTGCCATTGTTGAGCTTGCAGAGGTGGAGGCCTCGAGGGTTGATGTGTCTGGAGCAGTGGAGAGGAAGGTTGAGGCCAAGTGGAGGTTGGTGTAGATGTGGTCAGTCTCTCAGGAGTGCTCAGAGGAAGAGTGCTGTGGGGGCAGGAGCTGTGCTGGAGTGTGGAGCAGAGGAGGAGCTGCCTGCAGGGCTGCTGCTGGGAGCTGCTGTTGTCTCCAAGGCTGAGGTGGAGACAAGAGCTGCAGTAGATGTTCCAAGAGTGCTTGAAGTGACTGCAGATGTTGCTGCAGGTTCTGAAGTGGACACTTCTGCTGTGGTGGAGACAAGGTGGAGGTGTCTGGAGAGGAACCTTCAGTTCTGCAGAGGAGGAGGCTGCAGCTGTGGTGTGAGGAGCAGAAGAGGTGATGGCAGCAGGGCTGGAGGTCTCCATCAGAGCTGAGCTTGCAGCAGTGGTGACCTCAAGGGTTGATGTGTCTGGAGCAGTGGAGAGGAAGGTTGAGGCCACAGTGGAGGTTGGTGTAGATGTGGTCAGTCTCTCAGGAGTGCTCAGAGGAAGAGTTGCTGTGGGGGCAGGAGCTGTGCTGGAGTGTGGAGCAGAGGAGGAGCTGCCTGCAGGGCTGGTGGAGAGACCTCTTGTGTCCTTTGATAATGTGGAGCCAGGAGCTGCAGTAGATGTTCCAAGAGTGCTTGAAGTGACTGCAGTGGATGTTGCACCTCCTGAGGTGGACTCTTGTGTGGTGGCTGAGGCAAGTGTGGAGGTTGTCTCAGCAGCAGAGGTTTGTGGTGCAGTGGAAGAGGCTGCAGCTGTGGTGTGAGGAGCAGAAGAGGTGATGGCAGCAGGGCTGGAGGTCTCCATCCCAGCTGAGCTTGCAGCAGTGCTGGCCTGGGGGGTTGATGTGCCTGGAGCTGTGGAGCTGGAGGTTGTGACCAGAGTGGTGCTTGGCATAGAGGTGATCACTGCCTGAGGAGTGCTCAGAGGAAGAGTTGTTGTGCTGTCAGGAGCTGTGCTTGTCTCTGGAGCAGAGGAGGAGCTGCCTGCAGGGCTGCTGCTGGGAGCTGCTGTTGTCTCCATGGCTGAGGTGGAGCCAGGAGCTGCAGTAGAAGTTCCAACTGTGCTTGGAGTGACTGAAGTGGTCACTACAGCTTCTGAAGTGGACACTTCTGCTGTGGTGGAGAAAGGTTGAGGTTGTCTCTGCAGCAGAGGTTTGTGGTGCAGAGGAGGAGGCTGCAGCTGTAGTGTGAGCAGCAGAAGAGGTGATGGCAGCAGTGCTGGAGGTCTCCATCATAGCTGAGCTCCCAGCAGTCTTGGCCTGAAGGGTTGAAGTTCCTGGAGCAGTGGAACTGGAGGTTGTGACCAAAGTAGAAGTTGGTGTAGCTGTGGTCAGAGCCATGGAAGTGCTGAGAGGAGGAGCCCAGGTGGTGGTCAGAACTGTGCTTGCCTGTGGAGCAGAGGAGGAGCTGCCTGCAGGGCTGCTGCTGGGAGCTGCTGTTGTCTCCATGGCTGAGGTGGAGCCAGGAGCTGCAGTAGATGTCCTGAGGTGCTGGGAGAGACTGCAGAAGATGTTGCAGATGCTGAAGAGGAGACTTTAGATGTCATGGAGACAAGAGTGGAGGTTGTCTCAGCAGCAGAGGTTTGTGGTGCAGAGGAGGCTGCAGCTGTGGTGTGAGCAGCAGAAGAGCTGATGGCAGCAGGGCTGGAGGTTTCTGCTGTTGTTGAGCTTGCAGCAGAGATGTCCTGAAGGGTTGATGTGCCTGGAGCTGTGGAGCTGGAGGTTGTGACCAGAGTGGTGCTTGGCATAGAGGTGATCACTGCCTGAGGAGTGCTCAGAGGAAGAGTTGTTGTGCTGTCAGGAGCTGTGCTTGTCTCTGGAGCAGAGGAGGAGCTGCCTGCAGGGCTGCTGCTGGGAGCTGCTGTTGTCTCCATGGCTGAGGTGGAGCCAGGAGCTGCAGTAGATGCTTGGAGTGTGCTTGGAGTGACAGAAGTGGTCACTACAGCTTCTGAAGTGGACACTTCTGCTGTGGTGGAGAAAAGTGTTGAGGTTGTCTCAGCAGCAGAGGTTTGTGGTGCAGAGGAGGAGGCTGCAGCTGTGGTGTGAGCAGCAGAAGAGCTGATGGCAGCAGTGCTGGAGGTTTCTGCCGTTGTTGAGCTTGCAGCAGAGGAGCCCTTCAGGGCTGCTGTGCCTGAAGCAGTAGCAGTGGAAGTTGAGGCCAAAGGAGAGGTTGCTGTAGAAGTGGTCATGTCCTGGGACGTGCCTGGAGCAGGAGGGAAGCTGGTGGCTGGAGCTGTGCCTGTGGCTGGAGCAGAGGAGGAGCTGCCTGCAGGGCTGCTGGTGCTGGCTGCCTCTGGCTCTGTGGTTGTGGAGGGGACCAGAGCTGCAGCAGACGTTCCAGCTGTGCTGGGAGTGACTGCAGTGGTCGTTGCTGGAGCGTGGTGTTTCTGTGCTGGGGGGCTGCAGGCTGGTGTGCAGCTCTTGCTCAGCTGTGTGTGCTCTGTTGTGGACATTGTCACCTGCTTGCTGGCCGTGGCAGCGGGTGGGGAGCTTTGTGCTTCAGCTTCGCCTCTGATGCCTGGGATGGATGTTCCTGGAATGGCAAAAGTGATTTTTTCCCCCCTTATTTTTATATTTACTACCAGAATTCCTATTATTTATCCCCAATTTTCTTCTGTCTCTTCCCTCTTCCTTCCCCCCACCCCCCCCCCCCAAACTAGAATCTTCTCCTCCTAATTCCAACGTTTCAGATTTCTTCTCTCTGGTTTGTACTTTTAGCCTGGATTCCAAGGCTCCTGAGGCTGTTTCATCAGCCAGACAAGGACAAATGAGGGAACACCGAGAGGTCAGGAGCTGTCTCAAGCAAAGGCTTTGCTGCACCTTTGCCACTCCAATATTTCTCCTGTAGGAAATTCCAGAGGAGATTCCATGGCTCTTGGTGCACTCATGGACACATCCAGCTCGAGGTCATACAACAATGCTTGGCTTGGAAAGGACCTCCAAAGGTCACCTGGTCCAACACCTTCCCTGCAGTCAGCAGGGACATAGAATCACAGAGCTGCCAGGGCTGGAAGGGAGCTCAAGGCTCAGCCAGTTCCAGCCCCTGCCATGGGCAGGGACCCCTCACACCGCAGCAGGCTGCTCACAGCCACCTCCAGCCTGGCTGCAAACACCTCCAGGCAGGAGGCTGCCACCACCTCCCTGGGCAGCCTGTGCCAGGCTCTCACCACCCTCATGGGGAACAACTTCTTCCTCACATCCAATCTGAATCTCCCCACTTCTAGTTTTGCTCCAGCCCCCCCAGTCCTGTCACTCCCTGACACCCTCAGAAGTCCCTCCCCAGCTTGCTTGTAGCCCCCTCAAGATCCTGGAAGGCCACAGGAAGGTCTCCTGGGAGCCTTCTCCTCTCCAGCCTGCACAGCCCCAACTCCCTCAGTCTGTGCTCACAGCAGAGCAGCTCCAGCCCTCTGCTCCTCCTCCTGGCCCTTCTCTGGGCACCTTCCAGCACCTCCAGCTCCTTCCTGCGCTAGGGGCTCCAAAAGTGGACACAGTACATCCTCAACACGATCAGCTTGCCCAGGGTCCTCTAAAGAGACCTTGAGAGAAGAAAAGTAAAGCTGGAATGTCCCTCAAAGCTGAGGTTGAGAGGAGGTGGAGTTTCATCCACTGCAAAGCTGGGGTCAGAAACATTTTGAGTTCCAATCCTCTCTTCCAAAGTATTTAGAAGCACAGAACTGTGGAGTTTGGAAGAGACCTTTAAGATCCTCGAGTCCAGCTGCTTACCTTCAGCTTGCAGTGCCACCACTGCTGCTAAGCCATAGAAGCCTCCTCCCTGGAGGTGTTCAAGGCCAGGCTGGATGTGGCTCTGGGCAGCCTGCTCTGGTGGGAGGTGTCCCTGCCCATGGCAGGGGGGTTGGAACTGGCTGAGCCTTGAGGTCCCTTCCAAGCCTGCCCATTCTGTGATTCTCTGATTCCCAGAATCATGGCTCTGGGCTGGAAAGGACCTTAAAGCTCCTTCAGTTCCAACCCCACAGCCATGGGCAGGGACACCTCCCACCAGCCCAGCTTGCTCACAGCCACATCCAGCCTGGCCTCGAACACCTCTGGGGAGGAGACATCCACAGCCTCCCTGCTCAACCTGTTCCAGTGCCTCCCCACCCCACTGCAGAGTTTCTCCTGTCAGGTGCTGTCTGCTGCTCTCTGATTTCCACAGAGCAGCAGAACCCAAGGGGACCAGGCAGGGCTGCGTGCAAGGCGGCCGCCACCATTCCACTCGCTTCTGTGTGGGCATGAGATGCACACTGAGCTCTTTGGGGTTTCCCCCCAGGTTTCCTCAGCTGGCAGCAGCTGCCAAATGTGCTCCCCATCCAGGCCTGACTCACTGAGTGACATCAGGGTGTCTCTGTCAGCCCCGAAGCATTCCTCTCTCCCCTCCAGGGGAGACCTTCCGCATCGCCTCCGTTCTCTGTCCCCGGGGAGGGGCTGACTCGCTGCTAATCCCTCTCAGGAATCACACCCTGCAGTCTCTCCCCTGTCAGGTTGGTTGTGTCACCTCGAAGGATTGTCTTCTCCTGAGGCATACCAGCCTGGTTAGCTAACACCTGTGCTTGACACCCACCAGGAAACTGCTGGGGTTGATCTGCCGCCCCAGCGGTGCCGTTAGGGGGAGGGAGGATGAGGAAGAGAGACTCAGACCAAGCTGTTCTGAATGGAAGAATCATCCAACCCAGATGATTCTATGGGAGAATCTTTCTTGTGGGAAGGAAACTTCCCCAGAAGGGTTGTCAAGGCCTGGATCAGGCTGCCCAGGGCAGTGGTGGAGTCTCTAACCCTAACCCTGGCCCTGGAGGGGTTTCAAAGCTGTGCAGATGTGGTGCTGAGGGATGTGGCTTAGTGCTGGGTTAATGGCTGGACTCAGGGATCAAGCTTTAAGCTCTCTTCCAGCCAGAACAACTCCATGAATCTGTGGATCACAGCCCAGCACCTGAGCCAACCATTTCTTTCCTCACAGAGCCACAGAACTGCCTGCATTGGAGAAGACCTTTAAGAACATCAAGTCCAATCCTGAGCCTAGCACTGACAAGTCCTTCTCTAAGCCATGTCCCTCAGCACCACACCTACAAGGCTCTTTGATACCTCCAGGGCTGGGGACTCCACCACCTCTCTGGGCAACCTGTTCCAATGCCTGACCACACTTTCAGCAAAGAAAGTTTTCCTCCTCTCCAGCCTAGCCCTCCCCTGCTGCTATTTCAGGCCATTTCCTCTTGTTCTGTCACCTGATACTAGAGAGAGGAGACCAAATCCACCTCCCTGCAGCCTCCTCTCAGGGAGCTGTGGAGAGCAAGGAGGTCTCCCTCAGCCTCCTCCTCTCCAGGCTGAGCACCCCCAGCTCCCTCAGCTGCTTCTCCCCAGCCCTGTTCTCCAGACCCTTCCCCAGCTTGGTTGCTCATCTGATGCTCTGCTCAGGCTGCCAGCAGACCCTGAGTTTGCTGCTCACCCACCCAAGGCCACCTGGCTGAGAGCCACCTCCTGACTAGAGGCTGAGCTGCCACAATGCTGTGCACAGCCAAGGAACAAACAAACAAGCTCCCCTCCCTGGCATGCCTTGGTAGCTGTGATCCAGTGCTAAGCAAAGCACACACAGAGATCACTCCCTGCTCCTTCCCTGTTCCTTTATCTTTGTTGTCTTCTTAGAAACCAAACTGCTCCCAGAGCGGCTCCAACACTGTGGCTTGGGAGGCCACAGAGGGCTCCAAATACCAGGCAGGGGTAATGCCAATGCTTGCAACACAGCCTTGGAAGTGCAGGGGCAAGAGGCACTGTAGCTGTGTGGTCTCACTGCAGTCAGGAAGGACATCTTCCAGTCCAACCCCCCTGCCAGAGCAGGGTCACCCAGGGCAGGGCACACAGGAGCAC
Source organism: Colaptes auratus (assembly GCA_015227895.2). Taxonomy (NCBI): domain Eukaryota; kingdom Metazoa; phylum Chordata; class Aves; order Piciformes; family Picidae; genus Colaptes; species Colaptes auratus. The sequence goes on along the minus strand of JAAWVA010000037.1, from coordinate 8,960,632 downwards.
TGCCAGGTGGGGCTTCCAAGTCTGCAGAGGAGACTCCACAACCTCCCTGGGCAGCCTGCCCCAGGGCTCCAGCAGCCTCACACCGAAGAAGTTTCTCCTCCTGGGTTCCAGTTTGTATCCATTGCCCCTGGTCCTATCACAGACACCACCAAGGAGAGCCTGGCCCCTGCTTTTCAGCACTCATCCTCCAGGTATTTGTGAACATCCCTAAGATCTCCTCTGAGGCTGCTCCAGGCTCGACAGCCCCAGGGCTCTCAGCCTTTCCTCCTCACACAGAAGTTCCACTCCCTTCACCATCCTCCTAGCCTCCATGGGACACTCTCCACTGTATCCCTGTGCCTCTTGAACTGGGGGAGCCCAGATCTGGACACAATACTTCAGCTGTGGTCTCACCAGCACAGAGCAGAGGGGGAGGAGAACCTCCCTTGCCCTGCTGGCCACACTCTTCTTAATGCCCCCCAGGAGCCCATTGGCCTTCTTGGCCACAAGGGCACATTGCTGTCCCAAGGAGAGCTTATTGTCCCCCAGGACTCCAAGGTCTTCCTCCATGGAGCTGCCTTCCATCAGGTCAGCCCCTCATCCGTCCTGGTGCAGGAGGTTGTTTCTCCCCAGGTGCAGGACCCTCCCCTTGCTCAGTTCTTGTTGAATTCCCCTTTTGCCCTGCAGCTCTGCAGCCTGTCCACACCTCACAGCCGGGGGGGGGATCAGCCAACCCTCCCAGCTTGGTCCCATCAGCAAACCTCCTGAGGGTCCCACTCTATCCTCTCCCCCAGGACGCTGCTGAAGATGTGGGAGGAGGACCCAGAAACGCATACAGAAGCGCACGGAGAGAGCTTTGTCGTCAGCGCCAGCAGGAAACAAATCCAACCTACCTGAAAAGCAGCACAGTGCTAAGACAACCAGCACCAGCTTCTGCTTGCATGGAGCTAAATTTGTTGTCCAGTCCATCCTTGTGTCCTTCCAACTGCCTGCCTGCTGCCAGCTGAGGCCCAAATCCCCGTCGAGCCCCTTGGGAGCCAGGCAGTGACTCTCGGGCCGAGGGAGGAAGATGAGTCTGATGGCCCAGGGTGGAATGTTCTTTAAGCTGAAGCACCTTGCATAATGCCAGCACTCTGGGGAGGCTTTGGGGAGTGACCACACCTGCCTGGCCCTTACAGCCAAGGACTTCAAAATTAGAATAGGGCACTTCCCCTCGAGGGAGGGTAAACAAGAAACCTCTCTGCTCGAGGAGGTCACCACCAGTTAGCCTGAGCGTGAAAGGAGCAGCAGCGGGGACGTGGGTGACACCCTGCAGCAGCACACAGTCATCCCTGAGATATGTGAGCTCAGGGTGGGCACAGGACAGAGAGCAAGGCAATGCTCTGGGAGAGATCTGCCTTTGGGGGTTGGGGCTTTTTAGCCTGGAGAAGAGCAGCCTGAGAGGGAGGAATCTCAGTGCTGATCAACACCTTGAGGGGGGGTGGCAGGAGGACGGGACCAGGCTTTGCTCAGTGGTGCCCAGAGAGGGGATGAGAGGAAATGGAGACAGGCTGGAATGCTGGAAGTTCCATTTAAACACGAGGAGGAACTTCGAGGGTGGTGAAGCACTAAAGCAGGCTGCCCAGAGGGGTGGTGGAGTCTCCATCTCTGGAGCCATTCCTGAGCAACCTGCCTTAGGTGGCCCTGCTTTGGCAGGGGGTTGGACCCAAGGATCTCCAGAGATCCCTTCCAAGCCCTAACATTCTGTCAGTGACCTCCAGAGATCCCTTCCAAGCCCTAACATTCTGTCACTGTGACCTCCAGAGATCCCTTCCAAGCCCTAACATTCTGTCACTGTGACCTCCAGAGGTCCCTTCCAAGCCCTAACATTCTGTCACTGTGACCTCCAGAGGTCCCTTCCAAGCCTAACATTCTGTCACTGTGACCTCCAGAGGTCCCTTCCAAGCCCTAACATTCTGTCACTGTGACCTCCAGAGGTCCCTTCCAAGCCCTAACATTCTGTCACTGTGACCTCCAGAGGTCCCTTCCAAGCCCTAACATTCTGTCACTGTGACCTCCATAGGTCCCTTCCACCCTCCACCATTCTCTGTTTTATGAGGATCAGTGGAATATTCAGCTTGATTGGATTGAAGATGGCCTGAAATTGTGGCAGGGGAGGTTCAGGTTGGAGATGAGGGAAAATTTCTGTCTTGAAATGGTGGTCAGGGGCTGGCACAGGCTGCCCAAGGAGGTGGTGGAGTCCCCAGCCCTGCAGCTGTTCAAGAAACCTGTGACCATGGCACTTGGGGCCATGGTTTAGTGGCCATGGTGGGCTTAGGCTGCTGGTTGGGCTGGATGGTGGCCTCCAGGTGGGAGTCTCAGCAGAGCAGAGCAGAGGGATCTCCTCTCTCCATCTCTGGCCATTCTGCTTTTGATGCAGCCCAGGCTGCCAGTGGCCTGCAAGTAGTAGGTAGTGATAGGATGAGGGGGAATGGAATGGAATGGAATGGAATGGAATGGAATGGAATGGAATGAAGCTGGAGGTGGGGAGACTCAGCTGGAGGTAAGGAGGAAGTTCTTCCCGATGAGAGTGGTGAAGCCCTGGAATGGGGAGGTGGTTGGGGCCCTGGCCTGGATGTGTTTAAGCCCAGGCTGGATGAGGCTCTGGGCAGCCTGATCTAGTGTGGGGTGTCCCTGCCCACGGCAGGGGGGTTGGAACTGGCTGATCCTTGTGGTCCCTTCCAACCCTGACTGAGTCTATGATACTGAGTGCCCACTGCTGGCTCACATCCAGCTTCCCATCCACCAGCATTCTCAGCTCCCTCTCTGCAGGGCTGCTCTCACTCTCCTCACCCCCAGCCGGGCCTGAGACCGAGGGTTTGCCCAGCCTGGATGCCAGACCTTGCCCTTCTCTTGCTCCGTTACTCCTCCTACCGCGGTAGCTCCCCGGCACGGCTCTCACAAGGGCAGAGTGCTTTCCATGAACACCACTGCTCTGCAAGATGCCATTGGCACTTGTGTCTGGGCCAAGAGGAGAGCCTTGATGGCTTGGTTTGCAGGGGTTGGCTACCACAGAGAGATAAGAAGTTCCTCCCCATGCTTCTGCAATTGCATCAAGCTCAGATGTCATGGTCCAAGGGACTGACGTCTGCAGGTCCTTGCCCGGTTGTGCAAGCAGTTAGCTGAGCTGAATGCACATCCTTGACCTTTCCTCAAGTGTCAGCAAGGGAGAAACTATTTGTCATTCATCCTTGATTTCTGCTTGGTTAGCCACTGTCCTGAGCCCAGTCCTCTTTGCCTTTATCTTTATGCATGAGAAGGGTTAAAAGGTTAGAGGGGAAGGGAATGATCCCAGGCTGCTGCTGAGGCCTTTGGGCAGGAAGGGAGCTGTGGGGTTGAAAAAGAAAACAAACCACAAGGGGAAGAAAAAATGAAGCCAAGGAGTCAGAGAATCACAGAATCAATAAGGCTGGAAAAAAACCTCAAAGATATCCAGTCCAACCTGTCACCCAACACCTCCTGACTGCTGACCCATGGCTCCAGGTGCCACATCCAGTCCCCTCTTGAACACCTCCAGGGATGGGGACTCCACCACCCACCCTGGGCAGCACAGCCCAAGGGCCAATTCCTCTTGCTGGGAAGAACTTTCTCCTCACCTCCAGCCTAAACCTCCCCTGGCACAGCTTGAGACTGTGTCCTCTTGTTCTGGTGCTGGGTGCCTGGCAGAAGAGACCAACCCCCACCTGGCTACAGCCTCCCTTCAGGGAGCTGGAGAGAGCAAGAAGGTCTCCCCTGAGCCTCCTCTTCTCCAGGCTAAGCAACCCCAGCTCCCTCAGCCTCTCCTCCCAGGGCTGTGCTCAAGGCCACTCAAGGCTCGAGTCCTGGGAATGATTCTGAGGATCCTGCAGGGGTGTGCAGAAAGGATCAAACCCCTGCTGGCACCTGGGGGTTTAAACACAAATGGCCACTGAGGTCAGCTTAGGGATCATGGAGTGGGTTGGGTTGGAAGGGACCTTGAAGGTCAGCCAGTTCCAACCCCCCATGCCATGGGCAGGGACACCTCCCACTAGGTTGCTCAAGGCCTCATCCAGCCTGGGAACAGGGAGGTTGTGGTGGGCTCCTCGGGTTAGGAAAGCTGTTGAGCTGCTGGAAGGTGTCCAGAGAAGGGCAGCAAGGCTGGGGAGGGGGCTGGAGCACAGCCCTGGGAGGAGGGGCTGAGGGAGCTGGGCTTGCTTAGCCTGGAGAGGAGGAGGCTCAGGGGAGACCTTCTTGCTCTCTACAACTCCCTGAAGGGAGGCTGTAGCCAGGTGGGGGTTGGTCTCTTCTCCCAGGCACCCAGCACCAGAACAAGAGGACACAGTCTCAAGCTGTGCCAGGGGAGGTTCAGGCTGGATGTTAGGAAGAAATTCTTCCCAGGAAGAGAGATTGGCCCTTGGGCTGTGCTGCCCAGGGAGGTGGTGGAGTCCCCATCCCTGGAGGTGTTTAGGAAGAGCCTGGATGAAGCCCTTGGTGCCATGGTTGAGTTGATTAGCTGGTGCTGGGTGATAAATTGGATTTGATGATCTCAAAGCTCTTTTGCAACCTGGTTAATTCCATTCTGCTCTACTCTACCCTACCCCACCCCACTCCTCCCTGGAGGTGTTCAAGGCCAGCCTGGAGCAGCTGAGTCTAGTTGAGAGCTGTCCCTGCCCATGGCGAGGAGGTTGGAGGAGATGATCTCTGAGGTCCTGAGCCAGTGTGTTCTGAGGGCAGGGGCTGCTCTGGGGGGGGAGATGAGATCTCTTGAAATGAAGTGGTGTTTCCAGGCTGCCTCTCCAGTACCATTCACCTAACCCAAGGTCATTTCCTCTGGAGCAGCACTCAGGTGTTTGTACCTCCCAGGCAGGTGAGCACACCCCTGACCTTGGAGGGGTAAATGAAAGTGGAGAGAAAGGCTCTGACTGGTTTGGAAGGAATGCAGCACCTTCAGAATGCTGCTTTGATGACTCTGGCTGCTGGGAATTTCCTTTTTAAACCTGGTGGCTTAACCAGGATTAACTTTCCCCTGTTCTCAAGCAGGAGCCCTGCTGCTGGCGTGGCGACAGAAGAGCTCCGCAGGAAATCAGGAGGACTTTTGGAAGCAGCTTGGAAAGCAGCTGGTGGTGAAGCTCATTCCTTGCCTGCCTCGATAAAGCCTCAGCGGAGCAAACTCCGGTGGCTTGGTCAGGTCCTGCCGGGTGGGTTTGTAACGGAACACTTCCTTCTGCTGGTGTCAGCGGAGAACTGCACTGGGGAGGGCGACCAGGAAAGGGCTGTGGAAGGAAGCAGCTTCCCCTGGTTCCCACACTGCTTCATCCTCGTTTGCTCCCGGATTAGGGCATTGTTTGAGGAGCTTTGCTGTTGCCTCAGCAGACAACCTCTCAACACCTCCTTTGCCAAGCTTGTCCTGCGCCCAAACCCCAACTCTGGCTTAAAGCTACTGCTTAAAGCAGCAACAGGACCTGGTTCGTAGAATGATGGAATTGTGTGGGTTGCAGAGGACCTCTGAGATCCTCCAGTCCAAGCAGCAGCCCAGCCCCACCATGGCCCCCAAACCATGGCCCCAAGGGCCATGGCCACACATTGCTTGGACACCTCCAGGGCTGGGGACTCCACCACCTCCCTGGGCAGCCTCTGCCCATCCCTGACCACTCTTGCTGCAAAGAAATTCTCCCTCATCTCCAACCTAGCCCTCCCCTGGCACAATTTCAGGCCATTCCCTCTCATTCTATCACCTGAGACTAGGAAGCAGAGACCAACTCCCACCTCACTGCAACCTCCTCTTGAGGAGCTGTAGAGAGCAGTGAGGTCTCCCCTCAGCCTCCTCTTCTCCAGACCAAACTCCCCCAGCCACAGTTCCTCAGATGACACTCTTGTCCTCTGTCCTCAAGGACAAGAGGAAAGGGCCTCAAGTTGTGCCAAGGGAGCTTCAGGCTGGATATTAGGAACAATTTCTTCCCAGCAGAGGTTCTCAGGCACTGCCCCAGGCTGCCCAGGGAGGTGGTGGAGTCCTCCTCCCTGGAGGGGTTTAAAGGCTGCCTGGATGTGGTGCTGAGGGCCGTGGTGCAGTGGCTTAGCAGCTGTGGTGGCTTTGTGAGCTCTGGAATGGACTTGATGATCTCAGAGGCCTCTTCCAAGCTCAACAGTGTTGTGACTCTGTGGTTGATGTCTGGAAGGTGATCTCAGCCCAAATGAACTGCTTTAGAGCGCCAAAGGAGAGCAAAGAAAGAGCTGATGCCAATAAATCTGTAAAACCTCTCACCTGCAGTGCTGCTGCTCAGCCACTCCCTGGCTGAGGAGGGTTTGGCCCCCCCAGAGGCTGTGAGGCTGGGCAGTCCCTTGGGGACAAGGCCTGAAAGGCTCCCTCCAGCCCCTCCGATGCCCTCCACACCGGGCACCACGACAGCTGCCCGAGCCAGGGCGGCAGCTGTGGCAGGCTCCTGGGTGCTGCTGCTGCCAGCTGGAGGCACAATGCCCTCCACACCGGGCACCACGACAGCTGCCCGGGCCAGGGCGGCAGCTGTGGCAGGCTCCTGGGTGCTGCTGCTGCCAGCTGGAGGCACAGCGAGGTCGGCTGCCTGGTGGAGACTTGAGTCTGTGGCTCTCGAGGGGATGTCTGGGGCTGGGGGGGCAGAGAGGCCTTCACTGGTGGAGGCTGCCGGGGGGGAGGCCCGTGGGGAGGCCCCGGCTGCAGCCTCGGGGCTGGGGAGCACGGAGCCCTCTGCCCTCGCTGCCACGCTGGGCCGCGGGCCGTGGGCCAAGGGCTCTGCGGGCGCCCCCGCGGGCTTGGCAGGTTGGTGTCCTGCTTCGTCTCGCTTGAGGAGAGGTGGCTTAGGCAAACCTCTGTCTGCTGGGGTCGCCCTTCCGTGCTTCCCCGGGGCTTGGTTCTTCCGCAGAGCTGCTGCTCGTCCCAGCAGCGCAGCTTCGGCCTCCGGCAGCCGCGCCCCGGCCGGCAGTTCCCTCCTGCTGCGCACCAGGCTGCTTGGAGCTGCGGGGGAAAGAGGGCTCAGTGCTCAGCCAGGGGCACAGAAGGCATCTCCTGAGCCCAACGTTTGCAGGGTTTAATTATTAATTCAATAGCTTTCAATTACTATTACTACTACTTTTTAAGCCTTCCTTCCTGGGAGGGTTGAGCACGCTCCTGGTTTGGTGCTGGGCTGGATGATCTCAGAGGGCTTTTCCAGCCCAACCAACTCTGTGACTCCAGCAGGAGCAGAGTGCATGGAAACATTTCCTGGGAATTATCTGTACCTGGGATGCATGCAGGGCACAGCTTGCTTCATCTCCATCCCAGCCCTCCCCTGGCACAGTCTGAGGCCATTTCCTCTCCCTTCTATCAGCTGAGGCTAGAGAGAAGAGCCCAACTCCACCTCACTGCAGCCTCCCCTCAGGGAGCTGTGGAGAGCAATGAGGTCTCCCCTCAGCCTCCTTTCTCCAGGCTGAACACCCCCAGCTCCCTCAGCTGCTCCTCCCCAGCCCTGTTCTCCAGACCCTTCCCCAGCCTTGCTGCCTCTCTCTGGACCTGCTCCAACCTCTCACTGTCTTGTGGTTTCTATTTACTCTGAGCTTAAACACAGTCAGAGAGAGTGTGGCACAGAAGCAGGCATTCACCATTCCCTTTACCAACCTCTTCCCCTTCCATTATGAGCCCTCCCCACTTCCCCAGAGCATTCCCTGCATTCACCCACCCCAAGGTGCATCCTACCTGTGGTGCAGGGGTTGGAACACACAGCCAAGGCTAGGAGCAGGTATTGCATCAGACACTGCCCAGAGCAAGGCCTCCAAGCCATGCTGCTGCCTTGAGCCTCACCTGCCCAGGTGAGAGCTGGCTTCAGGCTCCTCTGCAAGCAGCAGACTCCAAGTGGGATGGAAGTCAGTCAGGTAATACAAAGCATGTGGCTCTGTTAGCTGAGCAGCTGACACACCTTAAAGCTTAAGGAGCTGTCTGTGTCTGGGTAAGGCGAGTGTGGACCCAAGGAGTTGATTTATAGCTGCAAAAATAGGGCTGTGTCTGAGACCTCTGCCTCCAGCAGGACACCAAGTGCCCCAGCTGAGCCTTTGTGTGCAGAGGAGGCTTCGTGGCAACGTTTATGATCCAGGTGTTTGGATTCAAAAACAAAGGGAAAACAGAATCAGATTTATTGGGCTGAAGTTTGCTTTTGCCAAGGTGAGAACAAGGGAGGTCTCCCAAAGCAGCCTCACCATGGAACCATGGCCTGAACTGCTTTGGGCTGGAAGTGACCTTCAAGATCATCCAGTCCCAACCCTCCTGCCATGGGCAGGGACATCATGAGGTCTGTGGTGACGGGTTGGACTCGATGATCTTTGAGGTCTCTTCCAGCCTTGGTGATACTGTGATCTCCCACCAGCCCAGGCTGCTCAAGGCCTCATCCAGCCTGGCCCTGAGCACCTCCAGGGAGGAGGCAGCCACAGCCTCCCTGGGCAGCCTGTGCCAGAGTCTCCCCACCCTCACTCCCAAGGATTTCTCCCTCCTCTCCAGTCTCAATCTGCCCTCTCCAAGCCACTGCTCCTCATCCTGTCCCAATGACCAGGAGATCATAGACTCAGTCAGGGTTGGAAGGGACCACAAGGATCAGCTAGTTCCAACCCCCGGCCATGGGCAGGGACACCCCACACTAGATCAGGCTGCCCAGAGCCTCATCCAGCCTGGGCTTAAACACCTCCAGGGCTGGGGCCCCAACCACCTCCCTGGCCAACCCATTCCAGGGGCTTCACCACCCTCATGGGGAAGAACTTCCTCCTCACCTCCAGCCTGAATCTCCCCACCTCCAGCTTCATTCCATTCCCCCTAGTCCTATCACTCCCTGAGAGCCTGAGCAGTCCCTCCCCAGCCTTCTTGTAGCCCCCTGCAGGTACTGGAAGGCCACAATGAGGTCACCTCGGAGCCTTCTCTTCTCCGGACTGAACAGCCCCAACTCCTTCAGTCTGTCCTCACAGGAGAGGTGCTCCAGCCCTCTGCTCCTCCTCCTGGCCCTTCTCTGGACACCTTCCAGCACCTCCAGATCCCTCTTGTCATAGGGGCTCCAGAGCTGGAGGCAGTACTCCAGGTGGGGTCTCAGCAGGGCTGAGCAGAGGGGGGAGAATCCCCTCCCTTGCCCTGCTGGCCACACTTCTCCTGCTGCAGCCCAGGCTCTGCTTGGCTTTCCGGGCTGCAAGTGCAGCCTGAGAGCTCCTGGTGAGCTTCTCCTCCCCCAGCACCCCCAAGGCTCTCTCCTCTGGGCTGCCAGTCCCTGCCCAGCCTGGATTTGTGCCTGGGATTGCCTCGACCCGAGATGTGACAGGCAGTTTGTTTCAGGAGGGGTTGTTCTCTCCTGGCACCTTTGGAGCCTGCTGTGGTTGTCCCTGGAGGTGCTGCTGCTGCTGGGCCAAAGCTGCTGCTCTGCTCTAGGCTCTGCTCCTATTAGCAGCACAAATTCCAGCAGCTTTGGGTAGCACCTGGCATTGCTGCACTTTCACAGGGGAGTATCTCCAACCTCTCCTGCCTGACCCAAGCCATTCTCTCTTTCTGCTTAACTGCTGATTAAATGCCTTGTTGAAGCCATTCCTGCCGGCAGAGCCTGCCAAGGGGTGAAGGTTGAGCTCATGCAGGAGCAGCTTGGGGCGTGAAGGAGGCAAAGGGGAAAGCTAACAAGGTAAGGTCCCTTCCTGTCTCCCCTCCTAGCAACATGGAAAAACACAAAAGGCTTTGTAGCAGGAGAGGAGGGAGAGGTCAGCCCTTGTCACCGTGCAGCAATAAAAGAGAAGGGATTGGGGCTTAGCTGGAGCAGTTGAGGATTAAAGGGGCAAACATTTACCATCAAAAACAAAACCAAACCCACAAGGAGGAGCCCAGGAGCTCAGCTGCCTGAGCTGGGCTTTACAATGAGGTGTCCTGCTGGCAATTTACATCCAGGTTTTACAGGCTCAGCTGAAAACACAAAGGACTTTGCAAGCTTCATGTTTCCTTTGGAATCCACAGCTTGGTTCTGCTCTTGCCTGATGGTGCAGTGGCAGGAGAGGGATGAGGCTGAAGCACTGCCCTTGTGAGCATCCCCCTGCCAGAGCCCAGGCTTGAGCAGGCCAATGTTTTACTTCAGGGAGGCTTCAACACCTAATTCCACATCCAAACACCTTTCAAGTCCTCTGCTGAAGGCATCCACCTGCAGCTGAGATCTTCCTGGGGATTCTGTAATTAATCATCTTAAGTAAAAGGGAGAAACTCAAACAGTGGCTGGAGAGCTGCTTGGCAGAGGAGCACCTGGGGGTGCTGACTGATGGCTGCATGGGAGCCAGCAGTGTGCTCAAGTGGCCAAGACGGCCACAGGCATCCTGGCTTGTGACAGCAATGGTGTGGCCAGCAGGTCTGGGGCTGTGATTGTGTCCCCCCCTGCTCATCACTGGTGAGGCCACAGCTCCATCCTGGGCTCAGTCTGCAGCCCCTCACTGCAGGAGGGACACTGAGGTGCTGGGGCAGGTCCAGAGAAGAGCAACCAAGCTGGGGAAGAGGCCTGAACACAAGTGCTGTGAGGAGCAGCTGAGGGAGCTGGGGGTGTTTGGTCTTCAGAAGAGGAGGCTGAGGGGAGACTCCTTGCCCTCTGCAGCCCCCTCAAAGGAGGTTGGAGCCGGGGGGGGGTTGGTCTCTTCTCACATGCAAGAAGTGACAGGACAAGAAACAGCCTCGAGCTGGGCCAGGGGAGCTTCAGGGTGGATGTTAGGAGCAATTTCTTCCCAGCAGAGGTTCTCAGGCACTGCCCCAGGCTGCCCAGGGGGGTGCTGCAGTCCCCATCCCTGCAGGGTGCAAAAGCTGCCTGGATGTGGTGCTGAGGGCAGTGGCAGTGGCTTAGCAGCAGCAGTGGAGCTGTGAGCTCTGGCTGAGCTTGGGCTTGATGAACTCAAAGCCCTCTTCCAACCTCAACATCTCTATGATCCTGAGACACCAAACCCCACCTGGCTCCAGCCTCCTTTCAAGCTGTAGAGATCCACAAGGTCTCCCCTCAGCCTCCTCTTCTCCAGGCTGAACCCCCCCAGCTCCCTCAGCTGCTCTCCCCAGACCCTTCCCCAGCTTGGTTGCCCTTCTCTGGACCTGCTCCAGCCCCTCAGTGTCCTTCTTAGAGTGAGAGGAGGGGGAAAAAGTGTTCCCAGTGTGGGAAAGATCCAAGAAAGAAGCAGGAAATGTATTAAGGGCTTCTCAGCAGTGTCTTAGCATTATTTGCTCAGGGGATAAAAGAAGTATCAAAGGATGTTTGTTCCTCTGGTCGAACAGCAATCTGGCTGCTATCACATTGCTGTTAGCCTCCTGCCTACAGAAACAAGAGCTGAGTCCAAGCAGCTCTCTTCTCCCACACTCACTGACTCCATTTCTGCTTCAGACCACAAGCCTGGAGGTAAAGCATTCAGGGTCTGGTTTGCCTTTTATTTGGGCTTGTTCTAGGTGTTTGCTTTGAAATGAGCCAGGGCCCAGGCAGAACTCAAGGCTGTGTAGGAGAAAGCAAAACAAACACTGGGAGGAAGGCATCCCCTGCTAGAGGCTTTGACTTGAGCGCAGCCTCAGCGTCTAGGAGCTGCTTTGCTGCATCTGCAGCCATTGGGCTTCGTCTCAGGGAATTCTGTGCATTGCTTGAAGCTGCTGATCACTGACTCAGGCAGAGAAGGGACTGGGTTGGAGGAGACCTCTGAGATCACCCAGTTCCAGCCCCCCTGCCATGGGCAGCAACGCTTCCTACCAGCCCAGGCTGCTCAAGGTCCCACACCCAACCTGCCTCTGAACACTTCTACAGCTTCCCTGGCAGCCTGCTCCAGTGCCTCACCACCCCCAGGGGGAAGAATTTCTTCCTAATGCCTCCTCTAAATCCAGCCTCTTCCAGTTTGAAGCCAGTGTCTCTCATCCTGGTACTATATCACTCTATACAAAGTCCCTCCCCAGCTGTAGCCTCCTCCAGGCTGCCTCCAGGCAGGCTGCTTTAAGGTCTCCCTGGATCCCTCTCTTCTCCAGGCTGAGCAGCCCCAACTCTCTCAGCCTGGCCTCACAGCAGAGAGCTTCCAGCCCTGCCAGCATCGCTGTGGCCTCCTCTGGCCCTGCTCCTGTCTGTGCTGAGGACTCCAGAGCTGGTCCCAGCACTGCAGGGTGGCCTCAGCAGAGCAGAGCAGAGCAGAGGGGCAGAATCCCCTCCCTGCCCCTGCTGCCCACGCTGCTGGGGATGCAGCCCAGGACACTGCTGGGGCTGGGCTGGGAGCTCAAGGTGCCAGCTGATGTCACCAGCCCATGCCCAGCTTTTCACCCCCCAGTGCTCCCAGAGCTGAACATCACTGTTAAAGCTGGCAGCAATTGTTCCCTTGCAAAACCCAAATATTTCTGCAAGGAGAGGTCTGCCTTGGTCCAGTTTGTCCCTCCAGGGGATCAGCACAGCCAGCAGGAAACTGCACTGCTCTGCCCTCAAATATTTGCCTTGCATTAAAGCTTCCCCCTGCCTCTTGGCAGTGTTCTGGCATAGGATCTGCCCAAGGACCCTCAGGCTGCAGGAAAGGATCTCTTCTACAAATAGTAAAACAGCTGAGGAATAATCCACCCTCCCTGCCTGCTGTTAGCAGCTTGTCTGAGCCATTTCCTCCTCCAGCCCAGGGCCAGCGCAGCACAGAGCCAGGGAGCAGCACTGTGACCTGCAGGTGGACCCAGGAGGGGGACAAACCTTCCCAAGCTGCTTCATGCTCTGAGGTCAGCAGGGGAGGAATCAAACCTGCAATGAGTTTGGCTGCTGTCAGCAGCTCGGCAGTGCAGGCTGGTGGCATGTTAGCAGGGCAAGGCTAGAGGCAGCAGGGGTCCCTCCAGCTGGAGGCAAGGAATCAAGGAATGGGTTGGGTTGGAAGGGCCCTTCAAGACCATCCAGAGCCAACCCCCCTGCCATGGGCAGGGACACCTCCCACCAGGTTGCTCAAGGCCTCATCCAGCCTGGCCTTGAGCAAGAGGTTGGAGCCAGGGGGGGTTTGGTCTCTTCTCCCTGGGATCAGGTGATAGAAGGAGAGGAGATGGCCTCAAACTGTGCCAGGGGAGGGTGAGGTTGGAGAGGAGGAAGAATTTCTTTGCTGCAAGAGTGGTCAGGGACTGGCACAGGCTGCCCAGGGAGGTGCTGGAGTCCCCAGCCCTGGAGGTGTCCAAGAACCCTGTGGCCACGGCAGCTGGGGCCAGGGTTTGGTGGCCATGGGGGGGTTGGGTTGCTGCTTGGTCTGGAGGAGCTTAGAGGTCCTCTCCAGGCCAAACCATTCTCTGATTCTCTGCTTCACAAATGAAATCCTTGGTGATTCAGGTTTGAAATGCAGGTGGGCAAACACTGTAAGGAAATGATTCTGCAGGAGAGGGTTTGGTAAAAGCTTGCAGGGTGCCAGCCCTGAGCAGCTGGTGGGTGGAAGGAGAGCACTGGAGCCAAACCCATTTCTTACCTGCCCCTGGAAGCTCCATTTGAACCAGCAGCACCAGCAGCCACAAAGGGCTCTTGAGACCTTGTTTTCTCCAGGCCATTCAAAGGGTGGTGAAGATCTGCTGCTGAAGCTGGCAGATCACAAAAGCCTCTGCTGGGCTTGCTCAGCAGTTCCTGCCCCTGGAGCACCAAAGGATATCAAATTCACGTCTGTGGAGCAGAGGTAATCTCCCTGAGCTCATCCCACTGCAGCTTGGGAGGGTGAAGCTGTGGGGTGGGCTGTCCAGAGGTGCCTCAAGACACAGGCAGCCAGGGAGGGACCCAAATGTGCAGGATGTGGAGTGAAAGCTTTGGCCTCCACTCAGCTTTGAACAGGCAAAATGGGGCACCTGGGCAAGATCCTTTTCTGCTCAGGGGTGGATGTGCAGTGTGAGCAGGGGATGTGCAGTGTGAGCAGTGATGTGCAGTGATGTGCAGTGTGAGCAGTGGATGTGCAGTGTGAGCAGGATGTGCAGTGTGAGCAGTGATGTGCAGTGTGGGCAGTGGATGTGATGTTCTGCCATGAGGTGGTGTCTGCACACATGGGAGGGCATCAGCTGGGGATCAGGGCATGGTCTGGGTTGGAGCAGCCCTCAGAGACCCTCCAGCCCAAGCAGCAGCCCAACCCCACCGTGGCCACCAAACCCTGGCCCCAGGTGCCTTGAACAGCTCCAGGGCTGGGGACTCCACCACCTCCCTGGGCAGCCTCTGCCCATCCCTGACCACTCTTGCAGCAAACATCTCCAACCTCACCCTCCCCTGGGGCAGTTTCAGGCCATGTCCTCTCCTTCTGTCCCCTGAGACTCTAAGGTCTTCTCTTCTCCCGGCTGAACAGCCCCAGGCCTCCCAGCCTGTCCCTGCAGGGGAGGTTCTCCAGCCCTCTGATCACCTCTGTGCCTTCCTCTGGACCCAGCCCAGCAGCTCCTTGTGTTGAGGGCCCCCAGAGCTGGTTTTGGCCGTGGTGCTCTGCACTCCCCAGCACCCAAACGGTTAAGGGGAGAGCAGTGAAAGCAGAGGGCTGGGAAGAGAAGTGCTGACAGGGGAGGATCCTTCTGGTTCACTGCACCGCGGGCAGGCCAGCAGCTGTGGCATGAGGTTCTGCTGGATGCCCACCCGTGCAGGGTGTGGTGAGCAGCGCTGCGGTGCAGGTCAGGGGCTGAGGGCTGTGTGCATCCTGTGTGCCTGCATTTCTAGCGCTGCATTCTTCAGCAGGGCTTCTCCTCCGTGCCTCTCTTGGGCTTCTCCGCAGCCAGGCAGCTGTGGCAGCAGCCTGAGGGATTCCCCTGTGCAGCCCCTCCCACCCCGGGAGGAGGACAGGGGTCCATGAGCAGGGCTTCAGCTGAGGTCTAAGCGTGCCAGCAGGCCCTGCTGCTTTGCTTGGGGGTGGGCTGGTGGCCCGTGGTGCTCAGGCAGGCTGTGGCTGCAGGATGTGCAGGGGCAGCCATGCAGGCTCAGGTGGAGCAGGTTCCCCAGCAGGGAGCCAGCTCCTGCCCACCCCATCAAGGAGCATTCCCTGTGGGAGAGGGAGATCCAGGAGGGAGAAGCCACCCTCCAGGGAGACCTGGCCAGGCTGGAGGAGTGGCAAGACCTGGACAGGCTGAAGGAGTGGCAAGACCTGGCCAGGCTGAAGGAGGGCAAGACCCGGACAGGCTGAAGCAGTGGCAAGAACCTTATGAAGCTCAAGAGGGGCAAGTGTGGGCTCTTGCACCTTGGAACACACAAGCCAGGAGTGCAGCTCAGCCTGGGACACCTGGGCTGGAGAGCAGCCCTGTGGCAAGGGACAGCTCAGCAGGAGTGAGCAGTGAGCAGCAGGGGCACAGGAAGCCAGCAGGATGCCAGGGCTGCATCACCCAGGGCAGCAGCAGGGCCAAAGGAGCCTTTGTCCCACTCTGCTCAGCGGGGGTCAGCCCACACCTGGGGCACTGCCTGCAGGTTTGGGCCCTGGTCGGCAGAAGAGATGGGGACAGGGAGGAGAGTGTCCAGAGAAGGGCCAGGAGGGTGATTGGAGAGCTGGATCTAAATGGGCCTCCAGGGGATGTACAGGGCCCCCTAGGGCACCTATAGGGCTCTCTAGGGGTCTCTAGGGGACAGGTATGGGTCTCTAGGGGTCTGTAGGGGATGTGTAGGGGTCTCTAGGGGTCTCTAGGGGATGTAAATGGGTCTATAAGGGTCTGTACAGCCCCCTCCCACCCCCAAAATGAGCTCCCAGGGGGATGAACTCTGGGGGTGGGCTCCATGTTCTCTTCAGCCCCC
>JAAWVA010000037.1:8865581-8944452 GCA_015227895.2 Colaptes auratus | reverse complement strand
AAAGTCTCTCCCCAGCTTCCTGCTCAGCCCTTTTAGCACTGAAAGGCCACCAGAAGGTCTCCTGCTGTCTCTGCAGCTGTAGGGATCCTGCTGAAAAGGGACCTAGCCAGCACAAGGGTCTGCAGGGTCTCCATTCCCCCCCCCACTCCCTCTCCTCCCTGCCAGAGCCTGCAGCCAGGGCGTGGGGAGCAGCACAAGTGGCACCCCCACAGCTGCTCTGCCCACAGCTGCTCTGCCTCAGCACCAGAGGAGAACTTGGAGAACACCAAAAGCAGCAGCCAGCACTTCATGGTCTTCACACAACCTCCCCCAGAACCAGGCTGGTCCCACACCAAGCTCCCCATGTCCTGCTGCACCCCCCTGAGCCTTCCCCACCAGGATGGCTCCAGGCCACACACCCGGCC
Source organism: Colaptes auratus (assembly GCA_015227895.2). Lineage (NCBI taxonomy): Eukaryota > Metazoa > Chordata > Aves > Piciformes > Picidae > Colaptes > Colaptes auratus. Next base: position 8,944,048 of record JAAWVA010000037.1, on the reverse strand, counting down.
TGGCCCCAGCGGGACCCACACAGGGCCCCCCAACCAGATCCCTTCAGCAGGACTGCCGACCTGTGGTCACCCCACAGCCTATCTGGGGCTCCTCACTGTCAGCTGGGGCTCCTCACTGTCCAGCTGGGGCTCCTCACTGTCCAGCTGGGGCCACAAAACCAGCGTGCCAGGGCTCTACCTGCTCCTTCCAGCCGCCAGCAGGGGGTGGAGGGGGTGGCACGAGCAGGGGTGGGCAAGCTCCAGCTGGGTGCTCGTAAGGAGAACAGGGCAGTCCTTGAGATGTCTCATACCTCATGGGACAGCATCTGCTCCCTGTGGCCTCATGCAGGACACACCTGCATGCTGCCAGCCCCTCCAGGTGAGCCAAGACCCCCCCAAGTTCTGGGGTGGGAAACACCAGGAGAAGACTTCTGCTACCACCTGGGGCTTGGCTGGAGGCTGAGTGGCCAAGGCTCAGCATGGGGGGGTGGGGAGGATTAGCAGCTCCAAGCAGCAGCAGCATGGAAGGAGGAGCAAGGAGGGTTGGGAAGAGGGTAGGGTCACACACCATGCAGTGAGGAGGGAGGGGAGGGAGGGAGGGAGGGAACTCACGGATGCTCCTGGCGGAGGACCGGGACGGCTTGTCGGATCGGAAAGAGGAGGGAGCTGCTTCCAAACAAAAAGAGACATGCTTAGAACAGGGGCAGCTGGAGGGGGGGAGGCAGGGCCTGCAGGGGGGAGCTGTGAGGAGAAAGAAGGAGGGTGGCCTCACATGCTGTGTTAGAAACCCAACTGGCCTGGCCAGGACCACCGGGAGGCAGGGAGGGAGGGATGAGGCGGGAGGGAGGATGGGGGAGGGAGGGAGGGAGGGAGAGCAGCTTTTGTTTTTCCTGTCTAGAGCCCTGTCAGGAGAGTGGCCCAGGCTGGAGGCCCCACTGGGCCATCCCCAAATCCAATGCAACAACAGCTGCTGGGCCCCAGGAGCAAGCAGCCCAGGTTCAGAGCTGTTTTTCAGAGCTCCTGCAGGCAGATCCAGCACTCCGGGGCCAGCAGAGCAGATCCTCTCCACGCCAGGAGGCTTCTCCAGAGGCACTCACACAGATGAGACAACTTTACCTGAGACTTTGGGGGTGGGGGTGCAAGAGAAGCCCCCATTGGTCTGGTTGATGTCTCCAAAGTTGTAGGGCTCCCTGGGCTTGGGTTTGTATTCCCTCTTGGGCCGTGAGGAGGCCTCCCTCATTCTGCAAGAAGGGAAAGAAATGAGGATAAACTGAAACAAGGAGAACAGCAGGAGGTCAGGGTGAGCTAGAGCACAGATCCTGTGAGGAGCAGCTGGGGGAGCTGGGGGTGCTCAGCCTGCAGAAAAGGAGGCTGAGGGGAGACCTCTTTGCCCTCCACAGCTCCCTGAGAGGAGGCTGGAGCCAGGTGGGGCTTGGTCTGGTCTAAGAAGCAATTGATAGGACAAGAGGAAATGGCCTCAGGTTCCTCCAGGGGAGGTTTATGGTCAGATATGAGGAACAATTTCTTCCCCCAAAGGCTGCCCAGGGGTGGAGTCCCCATCCCTGGAGGGGTTTCAGAGCCATGGAGGTGTGGTGCTGAGGGCCATGGTTCAGTGGTGCCCTGGCAGTGCTGGCTTCAGGGCTGGACTGGATGATCTTCCAGCCAGAACACTCTGGTGACTCTATGGTGTTTATTCCCCTTTGATGGCTAGACAGGGCAGCACATGTAGTCAAGGATCCCTGCAGACAAGGATCTGCTCTGTGCTGGGACATTCTGGAGCTGGATTTTGCCCAGGGTTTGCAACCTGGCCCTGGAGGGGGCCACATGCCCCAGGCAGAGGTGTCTCAGGCAGTTCAGGCCAGCAGAGGACACTCCTGCTGCAGTTCCAGAGCTCACACTTGGCAGGATCCTCCCAGCTCTCCTTAACTCAAACCAGACACTGGATCCACTCAGCAGTTTCTTCTAGGAGGGAAGAGCAGCAGGGCAGCACTGCCAGATGGCTCTGAGACGTGGAGAGGCTGCCCTGGCTTTGTCCAAGCTACCTTGACTCCATCCAAGCCGCCCTGGGGCTCCATCCAAACCACCTTAGCTCTGTTAAATCCACCATGTGCCAGGCTGAGGAAGGCACACCCCCAGCTCCACAGGCAATCCCCAGATGCAAGGAATCCACCTTCCCCTTGGCCCAGGGTCTGGGCAGACGCTGGCTCAGGTGAGACCAAGCAGCAGGAAGGGCATCCACGCAAGTGCTGGCAGTGGAGGGAGGCAGCTCCAAGGGTATTTCAACAGCACCTTTGTGTTTCTTGGCACCTTGGCAGCAACTGCACGTTCCCCAGGGCCTCTGTGGAGGTCAGGCACTGGAGGAGGGGTAGGGAAGGCAGCAAGACCAGGCAGCTCCAGGGCTGTGCCTGCCCCTGCGTGCCAGGCACCCAGCCACCTCTCCCCGGCTCAGGTGGCTCTCGGCTCCACAGCACCCAGGGCAGGGCCCCTGCAGCAGGGTCTGCCAGGGGAGCTGCAGGTGGAGCAGGGCTTGCTGGAAAATGAGGACTCAGATGCTTGCCTTGAAGGAGGTGATTCAGCTGCTCTCCCACCGTGGCCATGAGGCCATCACAACATCCCCACCCTGCTGCATTCACCTTCTGGTCTCCAGAGCAGCTGGGAGGCCCTGATCTGGGCCCCACTCATGGCCAAGGCCCAGGTACCCTCCATAAACACAACTGGTTCTTGTCTAATGCAGCCCTGCCTTGGATCAGCAATGCTGTGGCCAGCAGGTCCAGGGCAGGGATTGTCCCCCTGTGCTCAGCACTGCTGAGGCCACACCTCACATATTGGGTTCAGTTTTGGACCCCTCACTCCAAGGAGGACATTGAGAGGCTGGAGCAGATCCAGAGAAGGGCAACAGAGCTGGGGAAAGGTCTGGGAACAGGGCTGGGGAGGAGCAGCTGAGGGAGCTGGGGGTGATCAGCCTGGAGAAAAGGAGGCTGGGGGAGACCTCATTGCTCTCCACAGCTCCTGTGAGGAGGCTGGAGCCAGGTGGGGTTTTGGTCTCTTCTCTGAAGGAACAAGCAACAGGACAAGAGGAAATGGCCTCAAGGTGCAGCAGGGGATGTTTGGGTTGGACATGAGGAACAATTTGTTCCCCCTAAGGGTTGTCAAGGCCTGCAGCAGGCTGCCCAGAGAGGTTGTGGAGTCTCCAGTGCAGAGCTTCCAACCCCCCCGGCCATTGTGCTCCTGGGCAAGCTGCTGTGGCTGCCCTGCTGGAGCAGGGGGGTTGGCCTGGGTGATCTCTGGAGGTCCCTTCCACCCCCAGCATGCTGGGATCCTGTGAGGGAGGGCAGGGAGGGCTTGGGGCTGTGGGGTGTGAGTGCCTGCAGCCCCTCCAGACTCACCTGCGCTTCAGCTTCTCCGCGAGCTCGTCCAGGATCTGCACAGCCTGCCGGTGGTAGTCCAGCTGGGCATCCACCAGGGCTGAGAGCTGGCTCACCTGCTCAATCTGCAAGAGTCAGACCAGGCTGGGATGAGTGACCCTCCCCAGCTGATGGGAGGCTCCTGCACCGCACAGAGGAGCTGAGGCCGTCCTGGGGAATGTGTACGAAGGGCGACCTCCCCGAGGAAGGGAGAAGGTGGTTGGGGATTTGGGTTAGAAGCTTCAACAGGGAGGTTGGATGAGATGGTGTCAAGAGGTCACTTGCAGTCCTGTGATTTAAAAAGGTCAGGCTCTGGCCAAGACTCAGCAGGGCACTTCCAACCACCCTCTGGCCTTAGCGAGATGCTCAAACCCTGCCCAAACCCAGTGCCAGTGGCACACTGAGGACAGATCTGTGTGGCACAAACCACGCTGGAGCTTGAGGGGGGCAGACTGAGACTGGGGATTAGGAAGAAAATCTTTTCAGTGAGGGTGGTGAGGCACTGGAACAGGGAGGCTGTGGATGCCCTCTTCCTGGAGGTGTTGAAGGCCAGGCTGGATGAGGCCTTGAGCGACCTGGGCTGGCGGGAGGGTCCCTGCCCATGGCAGGGGGGTTGGAACTGCATGATCTTGAAGGTCTCTTCAAGCCAAACCACTCCATGAATCCAGCCAAGAGCTGCATCAGGAAGAGGGGCTACAGAAAGGACCAGAGGCTCACCAAGCCAGGTGTTGGGTGCTTAGATCTGGTTTTTTGCCAGGAGCAAAAACCCAGCAGCAGCAGCAGCAGGCGGCAGCCAGCATCTGACTCCTGCCTCCCTCGCCCTGGTGTGCACAGGATCCCACCCAGCCTCTCTCAGCCCAGCTGGAGGAGCTGGTGCTGCCCCCAGTGCACTCACATCAGTCTCTAGGAGGTTGTGCATGCTGGTCTCTGCTACTTCCTTGGACTCCTCAAACTTCTCCATGGCCTGCCGCAGCTCCTCGTCAGGGATCTTGCCCTGGCGCTTCTTCTTGTAGTCGAAGTCCAAGCGTCTGCCCTCCAGCTTCTTGAGGTGGTGCTGGGAAGAGGATGGTTATCAACAGTGGAGGAGGAGGAGGAGGAGAAGGGAAAGGCCCAGGTTGGGAGCAGCCAGGCTCTCCTGCTGGGAAGGCAGCTCCAGTTACAGGCCATGGTCATTCATTTCAGAAACCCGATCGGGGAGCACAGGCTCCTGTGGCTTCCACCTCTGGCTGGCCTCTGGAGAGGCTCCAGGGCATGGTGGAGAGCTTCAGGGCAGGGCTGCTGCCAGATGACAGGGAGGAGTGGACCATCCCAACTCAGCTTGGCAGAGGATCACTGCTGAGGCTTGAGGGGAGGGAGGCTTTTAACTGAGAAACAACTCTCAACCGATCGGGCTGGGAGCTGGGAGCTGGAGGAAAACACTGGGGAGCAGCAGCAGCAGGCCTGCTCCTCACACAGACCTTTTGAGGAAGATGAAAACTTGGCCCAGAAGAGGCAAGAAAGACCTGGAGCTCAGGAGTTGGGGGCAGGTTCTGGGCACTGCATCCCCTAACTGCTTAGGGCAGGGCTGTTTGAATCAGCTCTCAGGCAGCCTGCAGAACTGGAATGGTGATAACCACTGGAACAGTAGCTGGCAGTTACTTTATCTGGGACACCACTGTAAGTGCAAATTCACTCCAGAGAGCTGCCCTGGAAGCTACAAGGTTGGGATGGATCCTATTACACAGCCTGGCCATGCCTTGCATGGACTTATCTCTGTGGTAGCAGCTCTGTGTCTCCACAGTGAGCCACCAAAAGGACTCCTTGAGATGTCTGACCTAGAGGGAAGCTTGATCCTGGCTTGGAAGCTGTGCTGTGGGATCCAGGTGCTAAGAGAACAGAGGGCACAGCTGTAAAGGTGGTGGTGAAGCTTAATGCCAGGCTGCAACAGGGCTGGGAGCTGAAGGCACTAGGACCCAAACCCAGCAGGCCCAGAGCACTTCTTGGGTGCCACTTCCACTGCGGCCTCCACGTGGGGTAAATGAAGAACTGTTCAAAGCTGTCTCCAGCCTCAGCAGCTGGAGCTGCAGCAGCAGTGGTGCTGAGCAAAGAGGAAACCCCAGTGAGAGGAAGCACAGCGCAGGGGAACAGCCCCGATGCCACACGAGGCCTCGGTTCCCACCGTGACAAAGCAAGGGGTCAGATGAACTGAGGGGCAAGGAGAGGGCAGAAACAAAGGAGATGAAGAGGAGAGGAAAAAGATGGGAGGTGCTTACCTGGATCTCTTTCAGGTCTTTGTCACAGAGGTTCTGGAGGGGATCAATAAAATTTTGTTTGACTTCAATATCCAGGGAGTCCTTCACCTCAGCCAAGCGCTTCATGGACTCCCCGGCATCGATAAGTGCATCGCCTGCAGGGAGAGGGGAGAAGGGCCCAAGGCAGTTAGAGCGAGCCCAAGCCCCTGGGGGCTGCCTGCAGAGCCATTCTGCCAGGACTCCCAGCAAGTCCAAGCTCTGTCTCCCACCCCACACCCTCCAGGATGATCTGGAGCAGGTCTCCCAGGCTGGCACAGGGCAGGCGAGCGCCGCTGGGTACTGCCCGCCAAGGGACTTCACCACCACACTTCCACCTCTGTCCTCCGAAAAAGCAGGAACAGCCTCTACCAACCACACAGAGGAAGGAAAAGGTAAAAATATCTTTTTTTAAAGCATTATTTTTAGGCTCCCTGTCAGCTCACTTTGTTGCTGAGCTGCTGTTTGGCCATGCAGAGCTTTAACCTTGGCCAGGGCTGGCAAGAGGAGCCTGAGGCAGAGGCACGCTCAGTCTGATCCAGCCTGGCCACCCTTTGGTCCAGACAATTTGAAGCCCAGAGAGCCTCTGACCAACTTATTTTCTCTCTTTTTTTTTTAAGTTCCCCCAGCTGCTGGCAGCCAACCTGCAGCCTTTTATTTATTTCAGACACCAACCTCTCCCAGGCCAACCTCATCCCTCCCTCCCTCCCTCCTCCTCCCCCCCGCTGAATTAAAGAGCTCAAAGTGCTTACTGAAACCTATTTAGTGTTGTGCTTTTCTAAGGCTCCTGCCACAAAGGCAGCTAAGCCAGGAGGACTTGCAGCAAAGCATCTTTTACTCTTGGCTTTTATTCACTCCAGTGGAAACCATTTATAGATTGAATGATTCCTGGGCAGCTTTGGCAAGCCAAGCAGTGCAGCACTGCCTTAGCACAGGAGAATGCCCAAGTGAAAGAGAGGGTGAAGTGAGAGCATGGCTCTGCTGTCCAGCTGCAGGAAGGAACCAGAGCACCAGAGAACTGCAGAGGTTGGAAGGGGTCCCTGGAAGGAGACCCAATCCCCTGCTCCAGCAGGGCACCCACAGCAGGTTGCCCAGGATCAAAACATCCAGGCAGGGTTGGAAGCTCTGCAGAGAAGGAGACTCCACAACCTCCCTGGGCAGCCTGCTGCAGGCCTCCAGCAGCCTCACACCAAAGAGGTTTCTCCTTAATTTCAAGTGAAATCTCCTGGGTTCTAGCTTTGTGCCCTGCTGCCCCTTGTCCTGTTGCTGGACACTACTGAAGAGAGCCCAGCCTCATCCTCATGACCTCCACCTTTCAGAGATCCACAGACAAACAGAATGGGCTGGGTTGGGAGGGACCTTCAAGCTCAGCCAGTTCCACCCCCCCTGCCATGGGCAGGGACACCTCCCACCAGCCCAGGTTGCTCAAGACCTCATCCAACCTGGCCCTGAACACCCCCAGGGAGGAGGCAGCCTGTGCCAGTGCCTCCCCACCCTCTCTGGAGAGAATTTCTTCCTAATATATTAGATAAGTATCTATCAGCTATCTAATAGGTAGCTATCTAATAGAGATATCTAATAGGTATCTAGCTATCTACCAGATGTATTTAATAGGGATCTAATAGGTATCTATCTCATATCTATCTAACAGATAGATCTAATAGGTATCTATCTACCAGATATACCTAATAGGTATCTAATAGATATCTATCTAATAGATAGATCTAAGAGGTATCTATCTATCTACCAAATGTACCTAATAGGTTTCTAATAGATATCTATCTAATATTTATCTAATAGATTAATAGGTATCTATCTACCAGATGTATCTAATAGGTATCTAATAGGTATCTATCTAATATTTATCTAATAGATTAATAGGTATCTATCTACCAGATGTATCTAATAGGTATCCAATAGATATCTATCTAATATCTATCTAATAGATTAATAGGTATCTATCTACCAGATGTATCTAATAGGTATCTAATAGATATCTATCTAATATCTATCTAATAGATCTAATAGGTATCTATATCTACCAGAGTATCTAATAGGTATCTAATAGCTATCTAATAGATAGATCCAATAGGTATCTATCTATCTACCAGATGTATCTAATAGATCTAACTAATAGGTATCTAATATCTATCTAATAGATAGATCCAATAGGGATCTATCCATCTACCAGATGTATCTAATAGGTATCTAATAGATCTATCTAATAGGTATCTATCTAGTATCTATCAAATAGATAGATCCAATAGGTATCTATCCATCTACCAGATGTATCTAATAGGTATCTAATAGATCTATCTAATAGGTATCTATCTAGTATCTATCAAATATAGATCCAATAGGTATATGGACAAGAAGAGGTAACAGACAAGAAGAGTTATTATTAAGGAAGACTTTCTTCAGTGCAGGAGGGCTCAGGCACTGGAACAGGAGATGTTGGGTAGAAGGTTGGACTTGATGACCTCAGAGGCCTTTTCCAACCTTAATCAGTCCATGATCTACGCCTTCAGCTGTGGGAACTCCAGATAACCCCTCCGAGGAAGGATGCGGTGGGAACAGAAACGATCAAGTGAAGTGTGCCTTTCAAGAGAGGCCATTCCAGGAAATCAGCCCTGCTGTGTGCTCCTAAAAACTTCCTTCCCCCTCTCTGCCTGTCAGTTCCTGCAAGCCAAGAGGGATTCAGGGCTGAGAGTTGGCCAGGGACCCTCTCAGGTCCTTCGTCACTCCCACAGAGCAGCCAAAGCTCTTTGACTTTCCCAAGGCCAAGCTCCTCCCTGTGCTGGGAGCCATCCGCCAGCTGTGCACTGCAGCAGGGCTGTCACGTGCAGGGGCTGATGTGCTCATGGATTTAAACTGATGTCACCCAAAGGCTTTGTCCTTGTTGTTGCTCCCTCCTCCTCCTCCTCCTCCCTGCAAGTCACACTGCCACGAAAAACCAGTTCTTGGCTACAGCCTCCCTCGAGAAGAGCTCTGGAAACTGCCCTGTAAAGGCCCAACTCTGGCTCAGCCAGCTGTCCACGTCATGGCTCTTCAGCTGAGGACCAGGGGAGAGCTGTTCCCTATGTGTAAATTCACCTCAGAAAGCAAGAATGTGATGTCACAGACTGGGATCACAGGACACTTGGGCTCTGCTTGCCCCTTCACTGTCACCCTGGCAGGGAGGAAGGCTGCAAACCTCCTGAAGAGCCCTCAAGTACTGTCAGGTGATGTTTTGGGCTCCTCATTACATGAAAGACATTGAGAGGTTGGAGCAGGTCCAGAGAAGGGCAACAAAGCTGGGGAAGGGTCTGGAGAACAGGACTAGGGAGGAGCAGCTGAGGGAGCTGGGAGCTGAGGTCAGCCTGGGGACAAGGAGGCTGAGGGAGACCTTCTGGATCCTTACAGCTCCCTGAAAGGAGGCTGGAGCCAGCTGGGGCTTGGTCTCTTCTCTGCAGGATGAAGCAACAGGATGGCCTCAGGTTGCACCAGGGGAGGTTTAGGTTGGGCATTAGAAGAAACTTCTGCACTGGAAGGGTTGTCAAGGCCTGGCAGAGGCTGCCCAGGGAGGTGGCTGAATCCCCATCCCTGGAGGGGTTTCAGAGCTGTGGTGCTGAGGGCCACGCTTCGGCCCCAGCCGCGGCAGCGTGAGAGAGCGATCGGAGTCGAGGACCTTGGAGGTCCCTTCCAACCCAAACCACCCTTCCATTCCGTGCCTTAGAAGCTCACACGAGCCTTCCACAACCTCAAGAGGGGCAGCTGGGGGACTTGGCAGCGGCAGAGGGCCAGGGGGAGCCGGCCCCAGGGGCCACTCACCGAAGTTGGAGTCGTCGCCCAGCTCCTTGCCGTAGCGGATCATGCTCTCCCCCAGCAGCCCTTCCGACTGCGGGTAGCCAGGGTTCTTCACCTGCCCACGGATCTTTGACATGGTGTTGAGCATGCTGAGCTTGGCCCTGGAAGCTGGCACACAAACAGCCACAGCCGTGTTTGCAATCACTTGGCGCTTGCCAGCGGCTCCTGGCCACTGCCAACTTCATTCTTTCCTCTTCCCCCCCCACCTCCTCCCCCTGCCTTTTCCCTCCCCTCAAGCTACACCCAAAGCCAAGAAGTCCCTTTTGTCTTCAGCCACCAGAAATGTTTGCTCTGAAAAGTGAAGTTTCTTTTCCAAGGCAGCAAGCAGAAAATAGTTTCCCCCCCCCAGCTTCACCAGTGAAGGCCAAAAGGAGTTTCCTCAGCCCTCCCCTAGGCCTGGAGCGCTCTCTCAATGAGCTGGCTGGAAGCGTGCAGAACAGAAGGCTCCACTACAAAGCCAGCCACCAATTCCCAGCACAGAGGTGCCACTCTTTTCCTGCACATCCCAGGAAAAATAGGTCCCCCTCAGGGCTTCTCAAGGTCCCAGCTGAAGGCTGTGTCTGTCCTTTCCCCATCCAACAGCAACAGCAGCAGCCTACAGCACAGGGCTGAAGGGGGATCTGGATCCTCAGCTGATCTCAAACGTGGGCTGGTGACCCATAGCTCCAAGCCTAAAAGGTTCTCTCTGATGCCTCTCTGCCCACCCTGAGCCTGGAAAACTGGGGGCAGTAGGAAAGAGACAGGAGAGCTCCAGGCACTGACCTGGGTTGGGCTGGAGGTACTCTATTGTTCTGGTCAAGACTTCTGTAACTGCCTTGCTGGTCAGGTCCACTTTCTGTAGGGGAGACAAGGTGAGCCAGCAGCAGTGAAGACCAGCTCAGGGCTGCAGCAAGGGCCCAGAGGAGCTGGATGGACACTTTGAGAGGTCTCTCTTGTCCCCTTACTCACCTTTTCCATTTCCTTGAAGTCATCGTCGAGCTTGGTCCCTTCAGCCCCTCCAACCTTCTCGCTGACCAGCTGCAGAGAAGAGAAGAAGGGAGGAGGAATCAGGCATGCTGCTAACTGCCTCAATCATATCACTGCTAGGGTTGGAAGGGACCCCAGGGATGCTCCTCATGCAGCAAGTCCTTGGGAGAGAAAGGGAAGAGAGGTAGGTCCAGACAGCATCTGCAAGAGAAAGGAGGTGGCAGGAACAGCCCCGAGCTGCGGCTCTGCCAGCACTGCCCTGCTCCAGATCCAAGCATCTCCTCCCCTCCCAAAGCACAGCTCAGTCAGGATGTTCCTCACCCAACAGAAGCTCCACAGCTCCTTCAGTCACACCCCACAGCTCCAACAGCTCCAACGCCTGCTGGAAACAGCGAGCAGCAGAGTTGTCTCTCGACTCCATTTTGAGCCAAGGCTTTGGTTTCACACACAGCAAAATGAAAGCAAACAGGGAATGAGCTGGGAATAAACAGGGAATGATCACACTCTGCTCACAGCAGCCAGCACCAGAACGAGCCTGGAGAGGGGAGAGGCTTCCCAAAGCCTTCAACCCTCAGGGGAAAAGCTGGAGGAAAGCAGGATCAGGGGCACAGGGGTTTGAAAGCAGAGGATAAAGAGCTCTGCAGAAGCCAGGGGCAAGTTTCAAATCCAGTTAGCAAAGCATCTCTGAGGCCTTCCCTACAAGGAGTGAAGAGGGAGGTGTCTGACAAGCTGCAAGCAGGGGGCTGCTTTGGGCTGTCTGAAATCCTTTCCCGTGAGGGTGGGGAGGCACTGGCACAGGCTGCCCAGGGAGGCTGTGGCTGCCCCCTCCCTGGAGGTGTTCCAGGCCGGGCTGGATGAGGCCTTGAGCAGCCTGGGCTGGTGGGAGGTGTCCCTGCCCATGGCAGGGGCTTGGAACTGGCTGAGCTTGAAGGTACCTCCCAACCCACTCTATGAATCTGTGAAAGAGGCAGCTCCTGTGGCATGCAGGCTGTACAGCCTGGCCCAAGGCAGTGACTATCTTGCCCCAGAGTGGTCAACAAAGAGACATCCAAGGCAGCCCAGGCTCGAACCTGCCGCGAGGCACCGCCAGGATTTCTGCTGTTTGCAGGCCGAGCTCCAGCTCTGGATGAACAATCCAGGCTTGTTTACTTCAACATCAAATACTTGATTTTTATCAAGTCCCCCTTCCTCTCCCATGGGGACTCAACGTGGTCCCTTGGGAGGAAGGGGCAGAGAAGCCTTTAGATAACCATCCACCTTCAAAGGCACGCTGGGGACACCATGGCGGCAGCCACGCTTCTGTTTACCTCTTCTGGGGTTCAGCAGAGGCCCCAAGGTGCCAGAACAAGAGGGACTGCTGTGCTTCACCCTTGACTTTTAGCCACTGGGGGAAAGGAGAGGGTTGCTGCTCTCCTGGCTCACCCAGCTCAGCTCTGGATTCCATTCTTCTGCTTAACCCACAGATAAGATCTTTACAGCTCCACAGCACCCAGGAGAGGGATGCCAGGATGGCCCAAGCCCTGCACCCTGCCATGCCATGCCCAGAGAGCACACAGAAGAGCCTCAAAAAGGGACAACCTCACCCCCCAGCTGCCTACAGGTGAGCAACCGGCCCCAGTGGGATCTCCTCCTCTCTTCTGCACACCTGTTCCACGCTTGGCGTGCCAGAACGCACCCTGGCTAGCCAGCTCCCAGCTGGGGAGGTGCCCATGCCTCTCCAGGCACACAAATCTAGAGCAAGCCCTCCCAGAAGCAGCTGCTCAACCTGCCAGGGCAAGCTCAGCAGAGCAGAGCTCGCTCCCAGCTGCCATCTCCTGGCCCCTGCAAGCAGGAAGGGGCAGGGACACCAAGGTTGCTCCTCCAGAACCCTCCTTTATTTCTTAATGCACCTGGGAAGGGAGCAATTACGCCAAGCAGTTCCAGCCCCACTCCTCTCCTCCACCCACCCATGGATTTGCAGCCCCCCCAAAAGCCGCAGGCAAGGCCTCCGGCAGGGACTGGGGGAGGAGGAGGGACCAAAGGCATTGAGCACCACGGTGATTTAGGAGGCTTAACACCCTCCCCTAGACGGGAGGGAGGAGAAAACCCTCACTTGCAGACTAATTTAATCCTCCTTTTGACATCCAAGGAATGCTACTGGTGCCCTGCTGGGATGGAATAATAAGACTGAGGTTCTCCCATTGCTGCCTCTAATTAAACTGGGAGGCTTCATCACGGGAGGGAAGGAGGAGGGAACTGTGTGCCATCTGCAGTGGCTCCATCCCTATCCCCATGCCCCCAGATCTGTCAGGTGGGGTGACAAGTTAATGCAGCCAGGAGGAGGTGTCAGCAGGTCCTTGTTTGACCTGGAGCCTCCCAAGGCAGCTGGGAGCCAAGTTTCCCAGTGCCACATCCTGCATCTCCCCACGCTGCCTGCGAGGAGCCTGTGGAGGCTGGCAAGCAGCAGCTGCCTCTCTCTAAGGAAGCTTCAAGTTCCCCAGGCAGCTCACCCCCGGCTGGCAGGATGGGAGAGGAAGGAACCATCCACACACCGCCTGCAGCCTCCAGCTTGGCTCAAGTGAGCTGGAAGAATGGTTTGGGCTGGAAGGGACCTCCAAGATCACTGACTCCAATCGTTCTCTCACTCTGCCAAGGCTGGGGCTGACCCATGGCCCTCAGCACCACAGCTCTGAAAGCCCCCCAGGGATGGGGGTTCCAGCCACCTCCCTGGGCAGCCTGTGCCAGGACCTGACAACCCTTTCAGTGAGGAAGTTTCTTCTAATGTCCAACCTAAACCTCCCCTGGTGGAACTTGAGGCCTGTTGCTTCCTCCTTCAGAGAAGAGCCCAACCCCCACCTGGCTCCAGCCTCCTCTCAGGGAGCTGCAGAGAGCCAGAAGGTCTCCCCTCAGCCTCCTCTTCTCCAGGCTGACCACCCCCAGCTCCCCCAGCTGCTCCTCCCCAGCCCTGTTCTCCAGACCCTTCCTCAGCTCTGTTGTCCTTCTCTGGACCTGCTCCAGCTCCTCAATGTCCTTGTAGTGAGAAGCCCAAAACTGAACCCAGCACTCAAGCTGTGGCCTCAGCAGTGCTGGGTACAGAGGGACAATCCCTCCTTAGTCCTTCTCTGCCAGCCCTGCCAGGACAGGGCACACAGGAGAAGGTTAAACCTGCAGCAGCTCAGGGGAGGGAGCAGGGCAGGAGCCCTCAGCTCCACTTCAGCCACACAGCAACCAAACGTTTCCTAGAACAAATATTAGCAGAGGCTGATGTGGTTGGGTGGCACAGCCCAGCAAGACGAAGAACTGCTTCCAAAGGGGAGGGCTCTTGAGCTGGCACCTCAGCCAGGCCATGCTGCAGGGCTGGGGACGAGGGCTGAGAGCAGAAGGTGCAGGCAAACTCCAGCAGAGAAGCCAGGAACCCATCCCTGACTTCCCACCCCTGCCTAATTAAAAGGCTGCTGGCAGTTCAATTGTGCCCTAGATAGCTCCAACCTGAGATCAGAGAGCAGGGAGGTGAATTTAATTCCAGGGCTCCTGCTCTGTGCTGGGGTGTGGTGGCTCCCACCTCAGCAAGCATCACCCAGAGGTCAGATCCAGACCACAGAATGACAGGGAGTGGAAAGGATCTCTGGAGCTCATTTAGTCCAACCTCCCTGCAAGAGCAGGTTCACCTAGAGCAGGCTGCACAGAGCAGGGACCACTTCAGCTGCAGGAGAGCTACCTCAGAAGGATGAGGCTCTGTCAGGTGATAGCAGGAGAGGAAATGGCCTCAGATTGTGCCAGGGGAGGGTTAGGATGGACATGAGGAAAAATGTTTGCTGCAGGAGTGGTCAGGGATTGGCCCAGGCTGCCCAGGGAGGTGGTGTAGTCCCCATCCCTGCAGGTGTTCAGGAAACCTCTGGCCATGGCACTTGGGGCCATGGTTTGGTGCCCATGGTGGGGTTGGGTCAGTGCTTAGGACTCGATGACCTTAGAGGTCTCTTCCAACCCAATCAATTCAATGATTTTATGAGACATGGCCACTTCTTGCTCCCCCCAACAGGCTGCTCCTGCCCATGCTTTGCAGTTTCTGCTGCTTCATTTCTCCAGGGGGTGCCCTGCTGGGGGGTTCCAGCCCTGCCCTCCAGAGGGCCGTGGGAATGCGAAGGATCCCAACTTCCCCTGGCCGCTGCGCACCCACCGGAGGGCTGCTGCTGGTGGAAGAAGCCCTTTGGAAATGAAAGCCTCATTGTCTGACCTAACCACTGCAGCAGGAGGCTGGCTACAGGGAGAGGCAGCAATGGTATGTGTGTACACAGGGGGGGGCACAGAGGGTGGTGGAGAGGGCCTCTGTTAGAGCTGGGAGTGGGAGAGAAACAAGGGAGGGCTGCGCGGCTGCTCCCAGCTCCCGGCACAAACATCCCTGCAGCCCTCCTCAACCTCCACCATTCCTCCCCAGAATGGTTTGGGTTGGAAGGGAGCTTCCAGATCACTCAGCTCCAACCCCCCCCTGCCATGGGCAGGGAGACCTCCCACTAGTCCAGGTTGCTGAAGGCCTCATCAAGGATGAGAATCTATCAGGTGAGAGCCTCACAGCCTCCACCGGACTCTCTCCAGTAGCTCCCTGTCTCTCTTGAACTGGGGAGCCCCAAACCAGACACAGCTCCCTGCCAAACAGCTCACAGGACCATTCTGACTCCGGATTCCAGCCCTCAGCCTTCTCCTGGACTTTCTTTCCCTTGTATTTGGAGTGCTGATGGCCCTCCCAAGAAGAGGTGCAGTGGTGCCCAGGCCCCCAGGCAGCGGCGCTGGCCGCATGTGAAGGCGCTGGGGGCGCCGCTGCCTGCAGCCACGTGCACCAGCAAAACGTGGCCACAAACAAAGCAAACCTCCCACCCACCCCCTCACCATCTGAGATGGGGATCTAGCTGCTCTCTCCACCCAAGGCTGGAGGAATTGCCTTGATCTGGAGCAGGAAGGTCAGCCCAGAACAATGAAGAGCTCCTTGCCTCAGCTCTCGGCGAGGCAGAAAGCGTTCCAAGTGACCTGAGGCTGGCATCTGCCCACAGAGGAACAGCACAGAGAGAGCTGCCTGCATGCAAGGGCAGCTTTCTAGGCAGCCTCCTGTCAAATCACCTCCTCAAAGCACTATGGAGTGACTCATCTGCACCCAGCAGCCAGGCTGAGGAATTAGGGCAGCCTGGATTAAAAAACCAAAGGAACTTAAGCAGCAGGCAGCAGGTCATGCTCAGAGCTCTGGCCAGAGAAGGGCAGCTCCTTTATGCTCCAGCTCAGCTGGAGGAGAAGCTTCTTTGGTGTGAGGCTGCTGGAGGCCTGCAGCAGGCTGCCCAGAGAGGTTGTGGAGTCTCCTTCTGTGCAGAGCTTCCAACCCCCCTGGCCACTGTGCTGCTGGGCAAGCTGCTGTGGCTGCCCTGCTGGAGCAGGGGGGTTGGACTGGATGATCTCTGGAGGTCCTTTCCAACCTGCACCAGGCTGGATTTGGTGTGATGCACAAAGACTGCCTGTCCTTTCCCTTGTATGCCATGACAGGGTGGTTGTGATGCTCTGTGCTCATCCCCATGCTCTCCAAGCTAACCCTCCCAGCAGAACAGTGGCTCCTTCCCTCCCTGAGCAGAGGCTGACAGCTCAGCTTGCCCTGGCTAACACCAAACACACCCACAGGATGCCCCAAAAGCAGATTCACAGATGGCATTGGGTTGGAAGGGTCCCTCAAAGCTCATCTTGTCCAACCCCCTTGCATTCAGCAGGGACACCTCCAACTGGTGCAAGCTGCCCAGGACCACATCCAGCCTGAGCTTGGATGGAGCCTCAAGCACCTCCCTGGGCAACCTGTCCCAGTGCCTCACCGCTCTCACTGTGAAGAACTTCTTCCTCCTGTCACCTCAGAGAAGCAAAGTTTGAGGTTCCATGGCAGGGAGACACCTGAAGTGCTCTTGCTGCAGGGCAAGAGGCACCTCCCCACAGCCACTTGCACCAGAGCTGTTCTCTGTTATTACTCATTCCTTGCAAGCTCTGTACCAAGTGACACAAGACTCCTCTTCAGTGGGGGGGGGAAACACCAACAAACCAAACACCAACAAAACTGGGTCAGGTTAACAGGGAACAGACAAAAGCAGGCAAGAAAAAAGCAGCAGCTCTCATCTCCTCTCCTCTGCCTCACCTCCCCCCAGCAATGGCCTTCTCCTCACCCACTTGCAGCGACTGCAGCAATTCAGAGGAAGTTCACTAAACCAAGGGGAAACGTGGAATATTTGCCTTGCCCCCAGATTTCCTGCCCAGCCTCCCTACCTCCTATCTGGGAAGAGCCTCAGTGAATCACAGCCTGACCTCTGCAAAGCTGCTGAGCCATCGCTCCTCCGCAGCTCCACCCGACCTCTGCAGACCCGGGGGGGAAAGCTGAGCCCAGCTGAGGCTGGGAGCTGCTCAGAGCATGGGATGGGAAAAGTGCAAAGCACCAGAGGAGAGGCTGAGGGAACTGGAGGGTGTTGAGCCTGCAGAAGAGCAGCCCCAGAGGGGAGCTGAGCAATGCTCAGCAGGAGCTAAGGGAGCTGTGAAGGGCAAGAGGCCAGGGCCAGCTCCTGGCAGTGGTGCCCAGGGACAGGACAAGGGGCACAAAGTGGTACCCAGGAGGTTCCACCTGAACAGAAGGAGAAAATTCTTTGGTGTGAGCCTGCTGGAGGCCTGGAACAGGCTACCCAAAGAGGTTGTGGAGTCTCCTTCTCTGGAGCCTTTCCAACCCCCCCTGGGCATTGTGCTGCTGGGCAAGCTGCTGTGGCTGCCCTGCTGGAGCAGGGGAGGTGGACTGGGTGAGCTCCAGAGGTCCCTTCCAACCCCTCCATGCTGGGATCCTACTCCCCAGGTGAAAAAACACCACCCCAGGGTGCATGACACCAACTGGCATCACCCAGAGCAAAATCTTGAAGAGCAACAGAGCCTAGAGACTGTGCCAAAGCTGGGAAGGAGGCAGAAGAACCTCTGGACCTGGAGCACAAGCCCAAGCCAGGCTGCTGGGACAGAGAGCAATTACCTACAGAGCTGAGTCACAGCTGCCTTGGGTTTTGGGTGGCAGACAGCATTAATGAGTTCAGCAGAGGCAAGGTGAGCTCCCAGACAGGTTTGCAGACAGGAGGGAGATCAAAGCAGATGCTGAGCCCGGGCAGGAGCTCAAAGGGAAGAAGTAAAAGGCTCCTCCTGGCTGGGAGGGGGCAGAGGGAGCCCCATGCAGAGCACATTTAACACCAACAGCGTTGGCCAAGCAAAACCTGCAGGCCAGAGCCAGTGATAGCTCAGTGTACACAAAGATCAAAGAGGGGGAGAAAGCACTGGGAACACTATAAACACACCTTTTCCTCCTTCATTTGAATACTAGGAAAAGCTTGGTGGCTCTCAGGCCAGGGCAGAGCACACAGAGGAAAAGGAGAGTGGGAAGGGGAGAGCAGACATCCATAAGACTGCTGGGAGCAACGTGGCCCTGGGGCTTGGACCAGATCAGAGTCCTGCTCCTCCAGCAGCTCTGCAGAGGAGCTTCCCCCACAGCCAGGTGCTCTGCCCTGCACCCAGACCATGCAGGATGATGCTGGACCTCTTTTTGTCTTGCTGCACATCATTTCCCCTTGCTAATTCTCATTTGGGTGCAGTTTTGGGGCCCTCGAGAGTACTGAGGAGCTGGAGCAGGTCCAGAGAAGGGCAACCAAGCTGGGGAAGGGTCTGGAGAACAGGGCTGGGGAGGAGCAGCTGAGGGAGCTGGGGGTGGTCAGCCTGGAGAAGAGGAGGCTGAGGGAGACCTCATTGCTCTCCACAGCTCCCTGAGAGGAGGCTGCAGTGAGGTGGAGGTTTTGGTCTCTTCCCCTTAGTCTCAGGTGATAGGAGAGGAAATGGCCTCAAATTGTGCCAGGGGAGGGTGAGGTTGGAGAGGAGGAACAATTTCTTTGCAGCAAGAGTGGTCAGGGGTTGGCACAGGCTGCCCAGGGAGGTGGTGGAGGCCCCAGCCCCAGAGGTGATCCAGAACCCTGTGGCCACAGCAGCTGGGGCCAGGGTTTGGTGGCCAAGGTGGGCTTGGGCTGATGCTGGTCTGGATGCTCTGGGAGCTCTTTTCCAGCCAGACCAATTCTGTGACTCCATTTCAGAACAGTTCAAACGTGACAAAGATGCCCTCCTAGCCCTCTGTGCTCCTTCCCTTGGGCTTCAAAGCTCCCCCCCACGAGAATGAGGAGCAGCTTTGCTGTCAGGAGAGCTCCACCAACATCTGGCACTCCGGAGGCAGTCCTGCCCAGTGCCCCCCAAGAACATGTGCACTGCAAGAGTGGCAGCAGCAAGCAAGCTGCTTCCTGAGTGCTCCACCACAGAGCTCACACTGAAGGTGAGGAGGGGGTAGAAAAACCTCTTTGGCAAACCCCCCCCAGCGGATTTGCTTTGTAGAGAGAGGACTGCTCACCCTTCCCTCTCCCTTTCCCACCATGAAGGTGGGGAGATGAAGTTTAAACACACTTAAGCCCCTGCAAAGCCCCAAACCAGCTTTGGTCAAGCAAATGGGGGATAAATGAGCCTGGGGGGATAAAGCCTGGCCCAAGGAGGAGCTGCAGCCTGGGGTTTGCATGCTGGGGGATGAATCCTGAAGCAGTTTCTCAGTAAGGGAAAGGAGGACTGGGGGTGGGGGGAAGGGAAATAAATAATAAAAGGCCTTTTGAGCTTTAATCCTGCAAATTTTAGCTGCTGCCTGAGAGAGAGAATTTCATTTATGGAGAGGTCTTCAACTCCTCTGCAGCAAAGCAATCTAATTAGGGCCACTATCAAGACCTTTATTAATAGCCAGGTATTAGCAGAGAGGGAGACTCTAAGCTTCCCAGTGGCATTAAAAGGAGGGGAGGGCTGGAAATAATTAAAAAGATCAATTCTATTAACAAGATCCCCAAAATGAAGCTAATTACAGAGGCCTAGGAGGCTCTTGGAAGCAAGAGCAGCCTCTTGATGGAGTCTCCATCTGCTTTTCCCTCCAGCTCAGGCCAACTGTGGCCCTTTCCTGTCAACAGGAACCTGCTCCTGACAGCCATGGGAGCAACAGCCACAGGGCTGGGGAGGGGCAAAGGGAAGAGGAAGCCTTTGGAACAAAAAAACAGAGAGAGAGATTGATTATTGCTTTCTGATCACAGCAGGGGGTCAAGAGGGGCTGAAGCCAGGAGGGTTTTGCAGCCAGGCTGGAGGTGGCTGTGAGCAGCCTGCTCCAGGGTGAGGTGACCCTGCCCGTGGCAGGGGGGGTGGAACTGGCTGAGCCTTGAGGTCCCTTCCAGCCCTGACAGGTCTGTGGTTCTGTGGATCTTGCACTAAGTCATGTCACAGAGTGGCTGATGATAAAGAGAAGCTCAGTGATGCTGCAGGGCTTTCCCAGCCTGGATCAGCTTCAGCTCTGCACAGAGATGAATCTGCTGCAGGGGGAAGGCTGGGAGGCAGTCATGGACTCATCTGCTCCTGGAGGCAGAAGGCTGGGACACAGCCACGGCTCCTGCGAGACAGGCTGAGAGTTCAGCTGTTCAGCCTGGAGAAAAGGCTCCAAGGAGACCTTAGAGCAGCCTTCCAGTACCTGAAGGGGGCTCCAGGAGAGCTGGGGAGGGACTTTTGACAAGGGCTGGGAGTGACAGGATGAGGGACAAGGACTTTGAGCTGGCATTGGGGAGATTGAGACTACAAATGAGGAAGAAATCCTTTCCAGTGAGGGTGGGGAGGCACTGGCACAGGCTGCCCGGGGGGGCTGTGGCTGCCCCCTCCCTGGAGGTGTTCCAGGCCAGGCTGGATGAGGCCTTGAGCAAGCTGGGCTGGTGGGAGGTGTCCCTGCCCATGGCAGGGGCTTGGAACTGGCTGAGCTTCCAACCCAACCCATTCTGTGGATCTATCAATCTGTGATCTGCTCCCAGGGGAGAAGGCTGAGATGCAGCCACGGCAGCGGCGTGGGGGACAGAGCTTAGGAGGGGAGGAGATCTGCAGGCAAAGTCCCCCCTGGCGACAGGAGGAGCCTCCCACATGCTGCAGCTCCAGGTCCCCAACCTCAGAGCTCAAGCTGCTGATTTAATCAGCAGAGTGAAGGAGATGGAAGGAGCAGAGGCTCAGCCCTCTGTGGCGCAGGGCTGTTACGAAACAGCATCAGCGCCTGGCTGCAGCGCTGAGCTTCCACGTGAACGAGCTCAGCTGGCACCACAAACCCCCAGACCTCCTGGGTTAGGGACTGATTGGACTTCTGGTCCCTCCAGCAGTTTGGCATCTTGCTTGGCAGCATCACAGAGCTGATCATCCTGGAGGTCTTTTCCAACGGAACCGATTCGAAACCATTTTGGTTGGACAAAACCTCTGAGATCACCAAGTCCAAGCTTCAGCCTGAGACCACCACAAGCACTAAAGCGTCCCTGCAGGCTGCAGCAGGCTTGGAATGAGCCTCTGTGCACCTCACCACACAGAAGTTCCCCCCCCGAGGGGCACCAAACCCTCATTTTCATGTTGCTGTTTCTCAGTCCTGAGCAGGAGGAGCTGCCCCACTGCCAGCCATCAGCTGCTGTCCCTCTGGTTTTACCCCCCAGGGCTTGGATGGAGCTGTGAGCCCTGGCAAAAGGCACTGGCATATGTGAGGATGGGGGAAGAGAAGGAAGGAGAGGAGAGGAGGAGAAAAAAAACATGTGCTAAAGAAATGAATCAGCTTTTCCCAGGCAGCCTGCCTGATCTCATCCCTGGTTTGCTCTTTCCCAGGAGGAAAGTACTGGCAGGGAGAAGGGGGAGGAAGGATTTCCTTCCACCACATCCAGGAACCATCCCCTTTGGCACCATCCTCTTTCCATAGCTCACCCCACAACCTGGGACACCAGGGAGTTACAGGAACAGACGACCTTAGAGAGAAAGGCCCCAGGCAGCTGGGCAGCAGCAGCAGCAGCAGCAGGGGATGACGCTGAGGGCTCCCTAATGCCGCAGGATCCCTGCCCCAGCCCTGAGTCACGCAGCCTCCCTCTGTCCCAGATTCCCCCAGCTGCAGGCACGGGAGAAGATCTTCCCTCTTTGACATCAGAAAAGAGAAGGAAAGCAAACAGAGCTGGGGAGGGACAGCTGGAGGTTTCCACATCTGCTTTCTGCCTTTGCCTTCCAGGAACTGGAGCGCTCAGCTTCGGGAACCTGGCTCCAAAATCCTTCCCAAGGTCCTCACTGAAGGCTGGAGCAGGTCCAGAGAAGGGCAATAAAGCTGAGGGAGGGTCTGGAGAACAGGGCTGGGGAGGAGCAGCTGAGGGAGCTGGGGGGGTTCAGCCTGGAGAAGAGGAGGCTGAGGGAGACCTCATTGCTCCCCACGGCTCCCTGAGAGGAGGCTGCAGTGAGGTGGAGGTTTTGGTCTCTTCTCCTTATTCTCAGGTGATAGGAGAGGAAATGGCCTCAAATTGTGCCAGGGGAGGGTGAGGTTGGAGAGGAGGAACAATTTCTTTGCAGCAAGAGTGGTCAGGGGTTGGCACAGGCTGCCCAGGGAGGTGGTGGAGTCCCCAGCCCCGGAGGTGATGCAGAACCCTGGGGCCATGGCAGCTGGGGCCATGGGTTAGTGACCACGGTGGGGCTGGGTTGCTGGTTGGCCTGGATGCTCTTAGAAGGCTTTTTCAGCCCAAACAGTTTCATTATTCTATGAGTTCCCACCACTGTTCAAGGCCAAGAGCTGGGAAAGCAATCTCAAACTTGGGGGGGGGGAAGCCAAGTGAAAGTCAGTGGTGCAGAGCCATCAACCATCCCCTGCCTGGAACTCCAGGGCAGGCTGAACAGTGCTGAGGAAAGCCAAAACCTGCCCTGGCATAGGGCTGCTCAGCTCAGCTCAGCAATGATTAACCAGCCAAACACCACCCTGCCAGGCCTTTCATCAGTGACCAATCAGGCAAGGAAAGGAGAAGGAAGCAGTGTGGAAATCCCCTGCATGTGTCCACCTGAGAGGGGACAGCAGGGACCTGTCAGCAGCACCTTGGCTAGAAGAGGGAGGAGCTGAAGACTCCTTCACCAGGAGGTTTGCTGACAAGCCCCAAGCACCAGGACAGGGGAGGGGAGACCTGCTGGGAAGCAGCTCTGCAGAGAGGGACCTGGGAGTGCTGGGGGACAATGAGTTTCCTGTGAGCCAGCAATGTGCCAGCTCAGGAGAGACAGGGAGCAGAGAGTCCAGCTGCAAAGCTGCTGAGGGGCCTGGAGCAGCTCTGGGAGGAGCAAAGGCTGAGAGCCTGGAGGAGAGCAGCCCCAGAGGGCAGCTGAGCAATGCTCAGCAAGAGCTAAAGGAGCTGTGAGGGCAAGAGGCTGGGGCCAGGCCCTGCTCAGTGGTGCCCAGGGACAGCACAAGGGGCAGGGGCCACAAAGTGGACGCCAGGAGGTTCCATTTGAACAGGAGGAGAAACTTCTTTGGTGTGAGGCTGCTGGAGGCCTGCAGCAGGCTGCCCAGAGAGGTTGTGAAGTCTCCTTCTCTGGAGCCCTTCCAATCCCCCTGGGCATTGTGCTGCTGGGCAAACTGCTGTGGGTGCCCTGCTGGAGCAGGGGGTTGGAGTGGGTGAGCTCCAAAGGTCCCTTCCAACCTGCACCATGCTGGGACTCTGTGACCTGCATCCTCCTCCCTTTTCCAGCTGCCCTACGTGGCTCTGCAAGCTCCTGCACCACCAAACACCCAGCTCCAGCAAAGTGCTCAGGGCTTGATGGTGTCAGAGGAGGACACTGAGTGTGGACAACTCCCTCCTGGAGGAAGCCCAGCTGGGATGTCACACTGGGCTCCAGCAAATCCAGCTTTGCTGCAGCCTCAGGAGCAGATTAACACTGAAAGCTAAACTGGGGAGAGCTGCAGGGGAGGCTCCAGCTCAGGTTAATATTAATGGAGCTGACAGCAAGCACTGCCTGGCTCCCCAGTCCAAATTCCCAGTCAGATAAGGAGCTCAGAGCCCAGCACTGCCAACTGCCTGCTCCAGGAGCTCCCTGCTCCTCTCCGTGGCACCCAGACCTTGCTCTGCTTCGTCATCAAGCGTCCGCTGCCACGGCAGGGAAGCCAAGGAGCGACCTGCTCCCTGCACCTCCTCCTGCTCCCTGCACCTCCTCCTGCTCCCTGCACCTCCTCCTGCTCCCTGCACCTCCTCCTGCTCCCTGCACCTCCTCCTGCTCCCTGCTGCTGAGGACGCTCCTGGCTTGCCTGCTCTCACGCAGAGCTCACCAGAATAGCTCAAAAGGAACATGTGAGCCCAAAATAGCACCTCAAACCACCCTCAGGTGCCTGCCTCCTCCACTGGTAGCTCTGGATGCTCTCCTGAGCAAATTCTCAGCCCCACCAGCAAGGACTTCCCCGGGATTTCACCCCTGGGTGGGGCAGGCAGCCCTGCTGGCCTCCCAGCTGCTGCCCCTCACCTTCTGGGGCAAGAGAAAAGCCACCACACAGAGCACCCCAGGCCCACTCCTGGCTCTGCTAACTGCTGGAGGATTCAAGGGAGGTCAGCATGAAGTGGCATCAGAAGACACTGGCCTGGCTCAGCCCTGTTGTGACCCTGCCCAATGCAGAGGGTGGAACCAGATGATCTTGCAGGTCCCTTCCCACCCAAACCAGTCTGTGAGTCCATGCTTTGACAAGCCCATCCCTGCTGTCACCTGAGCCACGGCTGCCCAGAGCAGTCCCCTGCCCTCTTGGGCTGTGGAGCCTTCCATGGACTGGAGCTGTCTCCAGCAAGCTGCTGTGCTGCTCCTCCTGCCTCCACAAGCCCAGGTAGGAGAGCTCTGCTGTCACAGAGGGAGGGGACATGTTTACCAACACCATATCACAACAGCACTGCCTCCACCCTAGGGCTTGTCCCTTCAAACCAGGACATGATAAACCTGCTGGTATCAGGCAGGGCTCCTGCTCCACAGGCACCCAGGGACAGACCCACAGCACCCAGGGACAGGGCAGGTTGTGCAGCCTGCACTGCCCAGCAGCCCATGGAACGTTTTGTGGAAGCCAGGAGGCTCCAGCTGAACAGGAGGAGGAACTGCTTTGGTGTGAGGCTGCTGGAGGCCTGCAGCAGGCTGCCCAGAGGGGCTGTGGAGTCTCCTTCTGTGCAGAGCTTCCAGCCCCCCCTGGCCATTGTGCTGCTGGGCAAGCTGCTGTGGCTGCCCTGCTGGAGCAGGGGGGGTTGGACTGGATGAGCTCCAGAGGTCTGTCCCCACCTCCCCCATGCTGGGATGCTGTGAAGCAAAGCTGTTCCTGCATCACAAGGTTCCTGCAAATTGCTGAGTGGCTGCTGATGGATCAAGGCTGGACAGTGCCCAGGACCAGATGGTCTCCTACCTGCAGGCAGGGACCTCCCACCTCGCTCCCAGCTCACCAAATCTGCTGCTGGGGCTGCTTCTCCTCTCTCCTCTTGCCAGGATGTTTTGTACAGATTTGTTGTTTGTGGGGTTGTTTCTTTTTGCAGAACATTTTGCTGGGAACCAGCAGAACCTGTTCTGGATGCACAGACAGAGCCATCTGCAGCTTTTGCCAGCCTGGCTCGGGTTTGGTTTTTTTCCCCCTGGGACACTCTCTGGGCTCTGTGTGGCGTGTGGGCGCCTGGCTGCCTCACCCAGGGAAGACATGGGCCTGCAGGAAGCAGACAGCAGAGGCCCACAAGCCAGGATCTGCTCCCTCAGAGGCTCTCACTGCCCCCCTCATGGTGTGGGGAGCCCTGGCAGAGGAAGGGGAGCCCAAACCTGCCACTCCAGCAGCGCCCAGGTCCTCGCAGCCCCTGGCTCCGCTTTCCTTCAATTAACAACAGCCATGGAATGAAACTTCACATCTGAGGAAAGATCTTCCACATGTTTGGCTTTGGCAGCAGCTGACAGCTTTAAGGGAGCCAAAAAAAAAACTAATCCTCCTCTCCTTCAGCCAAGGGAAGGCTGAGGAGTGGAGAGACAGGGAAGGTTTTGAGTGTCTCCAGAGGTGGGAGACTCCACCACCATCCTGGGCAGCCTGCTCCAGCACCCTTAAATTAGAGCTGCCCCTCAAGTCTGCACTTTGGGCAAGTCACTGCTCCTGGGCCAGCTATTCCCCCCCCCCCAAGAAGCCCAAATGGTTCCTTTAAAGGCAAACCCCCCACCCAAGTCAAAGCCCCAGCAAAGACCAACACCACTTGACTTCACAAGAGGCTCCCCAACAAAAGGCTTCATCAGGTGGTTTAAAAACCACAGAATGCATCAGGTGGGAAAGGTTCCCTCAGGGGGCACCTTGCCCAACCCTCCTGCAGTGAGCCATTAGGGTTGGACAGGATGAGTTTAGGCTCTAGGAACAGGCTACTCCCAACGGGTGGATGAGCCTTCACCTCCGCCTGCCCCCACGACACCAGCAGGGCACATCCACCCCAGCAAAACCCTCCTGGCTCTCAAGCAGGGCACATCCACCCCAGCAAAACCCTCCTGGCTCTCAAGCTTTCAGCTCAGCCTTCCTCTGGGGAAGTGAAAAACAACCCCCAACGCTTCCAGGAAGCAGGGGTTTGGGAGCAGGGGGGTGGAGGAACGGCTGGAGGAATCTGGTCCTTGGCTTTGCTGTTTAAGCAAAATGCTTTCTCCTAACCACAGCCAAGAACAGAGGCAAGACACGGAGCAAACACCCTCGGGGACGAGCTACAGGGCTTTCAGCTTCGTGCCTGGAAAACAAAGCCTGGTGCAAAACCCATCTGAAACTCGAAGAGGGGGCAGAAAAGCAGCGACTGGGGGCAGGGCAGAGGAGCCTTTGGGAGCCCCAAACTCGTTCCAAAAATACACTAAAACCATCCTGACTCCGTTTCAGCCACGTTCCCGAGCTGCAGGAAGGGAAACTGAGCTCGGGGAGGGAGGGGTGGGGGTGGGAGAAAGTGTTTGTGAAGCCCATCCAAGGCAGATTCCTGTGCACAGGAGGGAGAGTCGCAGCCTTCCCAAGCTGCGAGGAGCTTCATCATCTTCATTGGAGGATGCCACCAGCTCTCTGCTTCCAGCCCAAGCAATCAGTTACGGAATCAGCTTTTGCTGGGCTAAAAATCCCAAATCTGACAAGTTTTTTCCGACCCTCCCCCCCGCCCCCAGCTCCGCCGTTTCCCGCGGGGGCCGGAGCTCCCTCACCACCCCCCAAAATCCACCCCCCAGCTGCTCGCCAGGAAACGGCAGCTTCCCGAGGTCGGGCTGCAGCTGCTCTCCGAGGTTAACGGGGCCGGTGACCCCCGGTTAGGGCCTCGCAGTCTTCTTGGTCACCACGTTCCAGGGCTTTCCTCCCCAGATCCTGCTCTGCGTAGGCAGTCCAAGGGCATCCCGGCCGCTGAGGTGCCCGCAGAGCCCGGGGCTGGATCTGTCCCCTCGCCGGGCTGCGGACGTGGCTCGGTTGTGGAGAAGGGAGGAGCGTACCCGTACCCCGACCCCCACCCGGACCCCGGGCCGGCCGGTACCCAAACCCCGGCACCCTCCGGCTCGCACCCTCCGGTTTATCTGCTGGGGTCCCTCCAACAGCCTTACCCCAGGGGGTACGTGACCGCCACCGGAACCCCTCCGGGTTCCCCCGGCGGACCCCTCCAGGCTCCCCCAAGGGTTTGAGGAACATCCGAAGGTGCCGCACCGGGGACCCAACGGCACCGTGCTCCGCTCCCCGGCCTGCCCCAGCGGGAGGGGACAGCACACCGAGCTCCGGGACGGCCACCGGGAGCGGAAAACCGGCGGGTCTTAAGAGAAGAGGGCGCTGCACGGAAGTATGAGACTGGGAGACCGGGGGGGGGGGGGTACCGAACTGTAGCACCGGACGCTGGCGACCGGCCACCGGACAGTGGCACCGGCCGACAACGGATGCCGGGGAGGGTATAACGGCGGGGATCAGACCCCCAGCGAGCCGGCTCGGGCAGCTGCGCCAGCCCTCCGCTGAAGGCAGAGGGGGAGATCACCGAGACGGAGCAACAAACGGCAGTAACGGAAGCGAGGGGATCCCGGGAGCCTCACCTGGGTGGCCTTGTAGAATTGCTTCTTCAGCCCTGCCACCGACATGGTGCCGCCTGCGCCGGCCGCAGAGAGATGCCGGAGGTGGAGATGGAGGGGTAGGGGCGCGGGGGGGGCGGCGGGACACCTGGGCACGCAGGAGCCCGGCCCGGCCCGGCCGCTGCCGCCGTTTCCGCCGCCAGCGCCAGGAAACGCCCCGAGCCCGGCCCGGCTCGCTCCGCCCCCTAACGGCACCACCGAGGAGAGCGATCGCGGCGGAGCGCCGCCCCCGCCAGCCACGCGGTGCGCCCGCGCCCCCTGGCGGCGGGGCAGTGCAGGATCAGGTTCTGACGCAGCCGCGGAATGCCAGGGGCGGGGGGCTCAATGGGCCAAACCAAAACGGTGGTCTTTGCTCCTCCCTGAGCTCTGCCTGTGCCCGAGATCTCCTCGAGAGGAGCAGCGTGGGGATACCGAGCACATAGGCTAAATTTTGCCTTCCAGCTCTGAAAAACCGCTGGAGGAATTGTGGGAAGCCGAGCAGGTGCCCTGGGGCCGCTTGAAAGACAGCAGGAGCCACACTGGGGTGGTGGAAAGCCCTGAAGAAGTCCTGAAGCCACCTAGAAAATAGCAGGAGCCACAGGGGGCTGGTGAAAAGCCCCAGACACATCTTGGGGGCACCTGGAAGGCAAAAGAATTCACCTGCAGGTGCATGCAAAGCCTGCAAGTTGTCCGTAGACAGCAGTGTGCCCTCGTGGCCAAGAACGCCAACGGTATCCTGGAGCTGTTGAGACTGAAGAAGAGCAGCCCCAGAGGGGAGCTGAGCAATGCTCGGCAGGAGCTAAAGGGTAGGGGCAAGAGAATGGGGCCAGGCTCTTGTCAGTGGTGCCCAGGGACAGGTCAAGAGGCAACAGACACAAACTGGAACCCAGGAGGTTCCATCTGTAGAGGAGGAGAAACTTCTTTGGTGTGAGGCTGCTGGAGCCTTGCAGCAGGCTGGCCAGAGAGGTTGTGGAGTCTCCTCCTTTGCAGAGCTTCCAGCCCCGCCCCGGGCATTGTGCTGCTGGACAAGCTGCTGTGGCTATCCTGCTGGAGCAAGGGGGTTGGACTGGGTGAGTTCTGGAGGTCCCTTTCCAACCCCACCATGCTGGGATTCGAAATTCCAGGGGGTGACCGCAACTCTCGGGGGGCTCTGCGGCGCGGCCGGACTACGCCTCCCACAAGCCCTCGCGGCAGTCTCCTGCCCTTCTCCGCCTGCGCGCGGCAGCTGCGGTCACTCATTGGCCGCCGTCGGCGCCGCCATTTCGCGCGCTGGCTCCGGGCCCTCAGCGGTTCCGCTACTCTTCTCTCCCCGGGGCAGCGGAAAGGCTGCTCTGGCCCCTCTGCAGCCGCTGTCGGGGCTGCACTGCTGCAGCCCAGGCTTCCGCTCTGCTTCCGGGCAGGCCTCAAGCCTAGGCGTAAGGACCAAGAAGAACCCCGCCAGCCCTTGCTCAGCTATCCAATGAGCGCTTACAAGAGGTCGAAATGACAGCCGCTGCGTCCAGCCAGCGCCGGCCTGCTCAGTAGCCAATGGGGAGGCAGCGGCGCGGCCGGGCGCTGAGGCTGCCTCCCACCCTCCTCGCGAGACGCGGGCGGAGCTGGCGGCAGGGTGGGTCACGTGGTGCGCTCTCCGCCTATCAGCGCGGCCAGGCGTGGGGTTGCCCCGGCTCCCGCCAAATACGAGCGGGAGCCCCCGGGGCGGGACCGGGCCGGACGGGACCGGGTGGGCCGGGGCAGGTTCGGCCGCCGCCGCCGGCGGACTGAGCGGCGGGAGCCGCGGCAGCCGCTGATGGCAGGTAGGGCTGAACTGGAGGTGCGGTGGAGCCGAGCCGCGGTGTGTTTCCGGCGGCAGTTGGGCCGCGGGGTGCGCGGGGCCTTCCCGGGGTAACAAAGGAGGCCTGGCAGCTGCCGCCGCACCCCGGAGCCAGGCCCAGGCCCGGCCCGCCGTCTCCTTCCTGCCCAACTTCTCTTCCCCCGGTCAGGCTGCAGTGGAGGAGCCGGTGTGGGGGCAGCCTGTGCCCCGCGGGTGCCGAGATCCCCTCAGACGGAGGGGTGCCCTGGTGGGGTTCGGCCCGGCCCCTTTGTCCGGCCTGGACGGGCCCGCGCTCCGCGCTGGGGAGAGCTGTCGGGCGCTGCCGCGGGCCGGCTGGCACGGGAAAGCAGGGAGCTGCCGGGAAACGTGTCCCAGGTGTTTATTTCTGATGTTCTTCCCTCGCAGCCATGGAGTGCAGAGACAAAGCGGCCGTGCCTCCGCGGAAGCTGGTGCAAGGTAAGGCCGCAGAGGGAGCAGCTGTCACCTGGCGTGGCTTTAGTGTGCTAGGATGATGTCAGACCTGCTTCGGGGGATTGCAGAATCAGGGAATGGTTTGGGAGGGAAGGGACCTTTAAAGCTCATCCAGTCCAACCCCCCCTGCAGTCAGCTGGCTCAGAGCCCCAAAACAACCTGACCTGGAATGATGCCAGCGATGGGGCATCTCCCACCTTTTGGTGGGTGTTTCACCATCATCAGGGTGAAAAATTCCTTCCTTCACCTGGTCCGGACCTCCCCCTTTTGGGTCAAACCATCGCCCCTTGCCCTGTCAATGACAGCTGTTGGTAGAAACGTTTTTCTCCTTGCTGTGATAAATCAGCACAACCTGGCTGATCTGCTGCAGTCCTCATGCTTCAGATCTAATGAATCATTCCACCCTTTGGTTCCCCTCACCTCCAGCGACCCCTGTGAGGTGACTAAAAGCGTTGTCGTTTCAGCTCGGCTGCCCTTCAAGCGCCTGAACCCTGTGCCGAAGGACAAATGCGAGGCGGACCCAGAAGCGAAGAAAGGGAAGAGCTCCCCAAGCGGCTTTGTTCCGAGTAAGGATTCCTCCCTGGACACCTCCCACCCGGCCCTGGACAACCTGGAGAACGACTGCCAGTTGGATTCAGATGTTAATTTCGCCCCTAAACTCGTGAATGGGAAAGGTCCTTTGGACCACTTCATCCAGAAGAGCACAAGAGAGAACCCAGCTGGTGGCGCTCTCCTTGTGGTTGGCCTGAGACAGGACTCTGGCCACAGACTAAGTGATGACCTAGACCACAGAGGCTGTGACTCCAAAGCATCTTCATCCCTAGCTGTGACTAATGGCACCTTGGGAAAGGAGCTAAACCAGTTGGGTTGCCCAAATCCCTCTCCTAGTAAGCAAGGGGATGATGAATCAATGGAGACTGATGTGCCATGTGAAGCTGGAGGGAATAAAGATGAGGGTTTGGCTGATGGGATCCAGTCACCTTCCAGGTTAATGACATGGAACAGCCTGGAAACCCCAAAGGCAAAGCAGAGCCAACTGAAGGATGTCATCTTTGAGGGGAAGATGCCTGTGGTGCTCCTGGAGGACATTATGGCTGCAAAATCTCCCCAGGGTGCTTCTCTGGATGGAAGCATCTCCTCTGGAAATGAGAGCATGGAATCATCCCAGGAAGGAGACTCTGGGCTCAGCAACTCCTCGCTGAGTGCTCGCTCCGTGAGCTCCCCTGAGGTGCAGCCTGCTGCAGAAACAAAGAGGAATTCCAGTCCCTTAGCTGCCTCCACTCCTGTTAGGAAGGTTGGTCACTCTTAGTGGTGTTTTGAAAGCTGTTGTGGTGCTGATGGGGGGCCATGGAGTGAAAAGGATGAGTAGGCTCTTCTCAGGGGTGGTGGTAAGTGTGTGGAAGGTGGTGTTGGTGTATTAATGGTGAATTATTGCCCTCTTGAATCTTCCTTTTCAATCCTTCAGCTGTAGGATTGAAATGTGGCCTGGTTTTGAGCTGCTGGGATACTCACATCACCTGATCTCCACCTCTGGAGACATTCAGACCCCACCTGGATGTGTTCCTCTGTGACCTTCTCTAGGTGAACCTGCCTTGGCCAGAGGGTTGGACTCAGTGACCTCCTGTGGTCCTTCCAAGCCCCAACATTCTGTGGCTCTGTGAATGTAACTTGAAATTCTGCTGCAGGTTCATTTTCAGGGGTTTGGTTTGGGGTTTGTAATGGAGTCCTGCCTTGGGACTTTGTGCTTTGATAATTGGTGCAAGGACAGTGTCTAGAAGAAGTTCTGTCCATCACAGGATGGAATTTTCTCTGCTTGGTGAAGCTGCTGTAGTGGCAATGAGAGGGTGTTGCCCCAGTTCCTGTGCAGTTGCTTTTCTAGCTCTGAATTTCAGCAGCTCTGGCCTAGAAAACACTTTTCAGTGTCCAGTGGCAGGACAAGGAGCAATGGGCCCAAACTGGAAGCCAGGGGGTTCCAGATAAACAGGAAGAGAAACTTCTTTAGTGTGAGGCTGCTGGAGGCCTGCAGCAGGCTGCCCAGAGAGGTTGTGGAGTCATCCTTCTGTGCAGAGCTTCCAACCCCCCTGGCCACTGTGCTGCTGGGCAAGCTGCTGGGGCTGCCCTGCTGGAGCAGGGGGGTTGGACTGGATGAGCTCCAGAGGTCCCTTCCCACCCACACCATGCTGGGATCCTGTGAGTAAGGCTGAAACAGCTGAGGTGCTGCTTGCCAGGGTAGAGTCTGCACCTCAGCCTGCACAGGTCCTGGCATATTTGTTTGCCCAGATGGAAACAGCTCTGATAAATTGAGGCTCCCAGTTGAGACAGCTCTTGTTTTGTGGTGGATCAATACAGAATCTCCTGGTACAGCTCTGCACTCTGTCAACTTAAATGCCTGTGAGTGCAGAAAATGAAGCAGTTGGTCTGTGTTGGCCTTTTAATCACAGGCTGCCTTTTACTGCAAGTGGCAGGAGAAGGGAAGGTGGAATCCCAGCAAGCTGGGGGTTGGAAAGGACCTCTGGAGCTCACCCAGCCCAACCCCAACACTACAGCAGGGTCACCCAGGATGACAGTGCCCAGGCAAGGAATGCAGAAGCCACAGCCTGCTGAAATGTTGCCCAGTGAAGCCTTTGAGCAGTCTGAACAGTGCTCTTAAACACTGACAACAATCCCTGGGGATTTCTGCCCTGTAAATGCCACCTTTTGGAGGGAGGGGGAGTTGGACCTGCTGGGAACTCAGGGTTGGTGTGCTGGTGCTGGTAGAAGGTGGTTAAAAGAAGAACCACCACTGAAGTGTGGCTGTACCTTGTGGTCAGGAAGCTTTGCCTCCATGTTGTGGCAGGAGTGGGTGGTAGGATGGCAAAACAAAGAGACAATAAAGGTCAACCCAAGTTTAACTTGAAGTGGCTTGGCTGTAATTAAATGTCCTCTGCTGGGGTGAGGTGGAGCAGCTCTGGCTCCTGCTGGCTGTTCTGGGGTGTTCCCTTGCAAGTGACACTCGAGAGCAGAGGGATTTGGTTATGCAGAGCTGGGTAATGTGAGACCTTGATGGAAACAAAGCTCTTAGGTGTGCTCAGGCTTCCATGGAGAGCAGGGAGATGAGATGTGCTGGTGCTGTGTCCTGCAGCCTGTGCTGAGCAGCTGATCTGCAAGAGGACAGTGGCAGCCAGAGCAGCCTTGCTGTTCTTTGCTCAGGGGCCAAGAAGGCCAACAGCATCCTGGCCTGCATGAGCAGTAGTCTGTCCAGCAGGACCAGGGCCTGGGCTGGGCACTGGTGAGGCCACAGCCTGAGTGCTGGGATCAGTGTGGGGCCACTCATCCCAAGAAGGACACTGAGGAGCTGGAGCAGGCCCAGAGAAGGGCAACCAAGCTGGGGAAGGGTCTGGAGGACAGGGCTGGGGAGGAGCAGCTGAGGGAGCTGGGGAGTTCAGCCTGGAGCAGAGGAGGCTGAGGGAGACCTCATTGCTCTCTGCAGCTCCCTGAGAGGAGGCTGGACTGAGGAGGGGTTGGGCTCTTCTCCCTAGGATCAGGTGAAGAAATGGCCTGGAATTTGCACCAGGGGAGGTTTAGGTTGGAGATGAGGAAGAACTTCTTTGCTGCCAGAGTGGTCAGGGATTGGCAGAGGCTGCCCTGGGAGGTGGTGGAGTCCCTGTGCCTGGAGCTGCTCAGGAAACTTGTGGCCATGGCACCTGGGGCTGTGGTTTAGTGGCCATGGTGGTGTTGGGCTGCTGCTTGGGCTGGGTGAGCTTAGAGGTCCTTTCCAGCCAGCCCAGGTCTGTGATGATTCCTGCCTGCTGCAAGGGGAGTGCTGTGGGTCTCTAAAACTTGCCTTTTGTAATTCCAGGTCTCTCAGAAACCCCCCAAAGGCTCGGCAGAGAAGGAGAAGCTGAGATTGCAAAGAGTAAGGCATCTTCCCTGACCTCCAGAGTTAGCTTGCTGGGCCTCTGGCCTTGAATAGTTAAGCAAAACCCTTTGTGTTTCTGTTGTAGCCCAGTTAGAGCATCCTCAGGGGATACTGAAGAACCTTAATCCATGCACTTCAAGTCCATGGCTTGTTCCTGAGCTGCTTAGTGCATCCCTAACGAGGTGTGGGTGGCCTGCACTGCACTGCTGTGAGCTTGGGGGTGGGATTAAGGAACAGTGAATGCTGCTGCCTGCTTGTCAAAGTGCCTTGGAGAAGCTTTTCATAACCTTCAGGAGAGAGAGGCTTGGTGCAGCAGTGAAATCAAGAGGACTATACCTATGCACTGCTCTGCTGGGGCAGCTCTGGAGTCCTCAGCACAGGCAGGGACCTGTTGGAGTGGGGCCAGAGGAGGTCACAGCATTGCTGGGAGGGCTGGAAGCCCTCTGCTCTGGGGCCTGGCTGAGACAGTTGGGCTTGGTCAGCCTGGAGGAGAGGAGGCTGAGGGGAGACTTCATTGCTCTCTAGAGCTCCCTGAAAGGAGGCTGGAGGGAGGGGGGGATTGGTCTCTTCTCCCTAGTAAGAGGTGATAGAACAAGAGGAAATGGCCTGAAGCTGTGCCAGGGGAGGTTTAGGTTGGACATTAGCAGAAACTTCCTCAAGGAAGGGTTGTCAAGGCCTGGCAGAGGCTGCCCAGGGAGGTGGCTGAATCCCCATCCCTGGAGGGGCTTCAGAGCTGTGCTGCTGAGGGCTGTGCTTCAGCCCCAGCCTGGGTAGGGTTAGGGAATGGTTGGAGTGGATGACCTTGAAGACCTTTTCCAAGCAAAACCATTCTGTGAGTCTAATGAAGGTGACTCAGATGTGAAGGCAGCAGCATGCAAAGCTTCCCTTGGTGCTTAGCAAATGGCAACAGCTCCCTGTGCCAGGGGAAAGGAGCAAGCCAGGCCTTCAGGGAGCACTGCAAGGTGGAAGCAGCTGGTGGTGGAGGCAGCAGGAGGCTTGAGCTTGATGGTTTCGTGTCCTGCCATGGAAAGGGTGCTGCAGGTCAAGCAGTGGGTGGGTGCAAGAGAAGAGGATGTGAGCTGGGGAAGGTCCTTGCTGTGGGGGGGCTCTTGTGGCAGCACCTCCTGCTGCACAGAAGGACAAACGGCTCCTTGGCTTCTCTCTGACCCAGGACCAGGAGCGGGCGGACAAGCTGCAGAAGCTGCAAGCAGAGAGGGAGGAGAAGGGAAGGCTGAAAGAAGAAGCAAAAGCAGCCAAAGAGCGAGCCAAGGAAGAGGCCAAGAAGAAGAAAGAGGAGGAGAAAGAGCTGAAAGAGAAGGAAAGGAGAGAAAAGAAAGAGAAGGAGGAGAAGGAAAAGGCTGAGAAGCTGAGAGTGAAGGAGGAGAAGCGCAAGGAGAGGCAGGAGGCTTTAGAGTAAGTGCCTTGGGTTCTGCAGGTCCTGGTGGCTACCTCCTGGCCACAGCCACCTCAGCTGGCCCTTCTGGAGGCTCTGCTGACCACACAGCTCCTGCTGCTTTGTCACAGGAGGGCTGTGAAAGGCTTGGAAGGCTCTGCAGGGCAGAGCCAGTCTCAGCAGGCTGACCTGCTCTGCTTGGAAGTGGCTGCAAAGAGCTGTTGTGCTCCACTGACTTCTCCCTTCAGGCCCAGTCTTGCCTGCTCTTCTGCTGGCACTGGTGGCCTGTCTGTGGAGGAAGTTGCTTGTAACTTGATAACCCCATAAATGCCCTTTCCTGGTGGTGAGGGAAACTTGAAGCAGGCTGAGTGCTTTGTGGCTGAGGCAGGTCAATATTTGCTCTAGAAGAAATGAAGAGACTCTTGTATCCTCTTAACCAAGCGTGGGCCTTGAATCAATTGGGTCCAGGAGCAGGTCCAGAGAAGGGCACCCAAGCTGGGGAAGGGCCTGGGGAACAGGGCTGGGGAGGAGCAGCTGAGGGAGCTGGGGTGGTTTAGTCTGGAGAAAAAGAGGCTAAGGGGAGACCTCAATTCTCTCTGCAACTCCCTGGAAGGAAGCTGAAGCCAGGTGGGGTTGGGCTCTTAAGGAACAAGCAGTGGGACAGCCTCAAGTTGTGCCAGGGCAGGTTTAGGTTGGACATGAGGAACAATTTCTTCCCCAGAAGGGTTGTCAAGGCCTGGCCCAGGCTGCCCAAGGCAGTGGTGGACTCTCCATCCCTGGGGGTGTTAAAAGATGTGGGGCTGAGGGCTGTGGCTTAGTGCTGGGGTGAGGGTTGGACTGGATGCTCCTGAAGGTCTCTTCCAGCCACCTCAATGTGATGAATGAATAGATTAGCTTCTTGCCCAGCATGGTGAGGCCTTAGCCCAGGTTTGGGGCTTCTCATCTCTTCCCCAGTGAGGAGAACTCTCAGTGCAAAGAATTGTCAAACATCAGGAAGTGCTTAAAATGAACTTTGTGTTAAAGGGCAAAACTTGAGGAGAAGAGGAAGAAAGAAGAGGAGAAACGGTTAAGAGAGGAGGAGAAGGTAAAGACTTTTCTCTGGCTTCTCTGAAGCTCTGCTGCTGACAAAGATCTTGCTGAGCTCCCTGCCACCCTGCCTGGCTGCTGCTTGGGAGGGAGGCAGCAGGCAGGGGACAGGCTCTGCTCACTTGCTCCCTGGGGTAGGAGAAGGAGCAGTGGATGTAAGCTGCAGCACAGGAGGCTCCACCTCACCACAAGGAGGAACTCCTTTACTGTGAGGCTCACAGAGCCCTGGAGCAGGCTGCCCAGGGAGCTTGTGGAGTCTCCTTCTCTGGAGCCTTTCCAGCCCCATCTGGATGTGCTCCTGTGGGACCTGTGCTGGATTCTGTGCTCCTGCTCTGGCAGGGGATTGGACTGGATGATCTCTTTGGCATCCTGTGATGCATGTGGGATGCAGCCTGTGCAATGTCACCTGCAGGTGCTGCTTCCCCTGCAGTTTCCTCTTTGTCACTTTCATGCCTCTTCATGGCTTTGCTTTCCCCTCTTCCAAGTCTTTCTGCCTTTGTCTTGTCAGTGCTTCTGGGGGAGCTCAGTCCTTTGCCTGAGCAGTGCCACTGGAATCCACAGAGCTGGGTTAGAGAAGACAGTGAGTGGCTTGTGGAGTTCCAGGAGCTGGTGAAGGACTGAACTTTGCTTTCCACTTGACTAGACTTGAAGTTGGGTCATGCATGAACTCACCTTGAGCTGGAAGGCCTCATCCTGCCTTTGTGTTTCTAACTTGCATTCTGGTTCTGATTGCAGAGAATTAATGCTCAGAAAGCAGAGATCACAAGGTTCTTCCAGAAACCAAAGACTCCCCAAGCCCCAAAGGTGAGCTGCTGCTGGCCCTGGGGGTTTTGTTTGGCTTCATTGGTTGTTCTGACAGAAGGCACTGCCTCCCTGCTGATCCATCCTTTAGAGCTGCTGAGGTGGACAGAGCTTTGGTAGTTGGATAAGTTGACCATCAGCCAGCAATGTGCCCTCATGGCCAAGAAAGAGGCTGGTGCATGAAGGAGAGTGTGGCCAGCAGGTTGAAGAGGGTTCATCTGTAGCACTGGGTCCAGCTCTGGGCTCCCCCAGTTCAGGAGAGACAGGGAACTGCTAGAGGGAGTCCAGCAGAGGCTGCAAAGCTGCTGAGGGGCCTGGAGCAGCTCTGGGAGGAGCAAAGGCTGAGAGCCCTGGGGCTGAGAGCCTGCAGAAGAGCAGCCCCAGAGGGCAGCTGAGCAATGCTCAGTAAGAGCTAAAGGAGCTGTGAGGGGCAAGAGGCTGGGGCCAGACTCTGCTCAGTAGTGTCCAGAGACAAGCCAAGGAGCAAGGGGCACAGACTGGCACCCAGGAGGAGAAACTTTTGGTGTGAGGGTGCTGGAGGCCTGGAGTAGGCTGCCCAGAGAGGTTGTGGAGTCTCCTTCTGTGCAGAGCTTCCAACCCCCCAGCTGCTGCAGTCCTGGGCAGGCTGCTGTGGCTGCCCTGCCTGGAGCAGGGGGCTTGGACTGGGTGATGCCCAGGGCTCTCTCCCCTCCCCCAGGCTGGGACTTCTTCCCAGTTTCAGAAGTACCAAATGGTTTCTGAAAATCTGAGCAGAGCAGAGGGGACTAAAACCAGTCTGAGCTCTGTCTTGTGCTGCAGTGACTGTGAGGAGCTGGAGCAGGTCTGCTGCAGCCTCGCCTAGGAAGGGCTTAACCTCGCGCGTCCCCAGAGCTCCGCTCTCAGGCTCCTGCGTCCCTTGCCCCTGTGGCTTCTCGGGCGCTCCTGACCCTGATCCTCCTCTCCCAACGTTTCAGATCCTTGCTGGCTCCTGTGGGAAGTTTGCCCCCTTTGAAATCAAGGAGAACATGGTCCTGGCTCCGCTCTCGCGCGTGGCCCTGGAGCCAGAGGCGCTGGAGCGGCTGGACAGGCTGCTGCGCGCCCAGGGCGGCGAAGCCTCCTTCCTGAGGGAGCTCCAGCGGCGGAAGCCACGCAGGGCTGGGCCTACTTTTGTCAGTAACAGCACTGGCACGGTCAACAGGTTGGTCTGTGCTTGGGGGGGGTCCTTCTTGCCCCACCAACACCCCTGGCAGCTCTCCTCAAGCCCCTGATGGGAATGGCCAGAGCCGCGGGGCTGCCCTTTAACACATCCAAGTGCCAGGGGCTGCACCTGGGCCACAGCAGCCCCAGGCAGTGCTGCAGGCTGGGGGCAGAGGGGCTGAGAGCAGCCAGGCAGAGGGGGACCTGGGGGGACTGGTGGACAGCAGCTGAACAGGAGCCTGCAGTGTGCCCAGGCAGCCAAGAGGGCCAATGGCATCCTGGCCTGCATCAGGAAGAGTGTGGCCAGCAGGAGCAGGGAAGTCATTGTGCCCTGTGCTCAGCACTGGTAAGGCCACACCTGGAGTCCTGTGGCCAGTTCTGGGCTCCTCAGTTTGGGAAGGAGGTTGACTTGCTGGAAGGTGTCCAGAGAAGGGCAACAAAGCTGGGGAGGGGTTTGGAGCACAGCCCTGTGAGGAGAGGCTGAGGGAGCTGGGGTTGCTAGGGTGCTTGGTGCCATGGTTTAGTTGATGAGGTGGTGTTGGGTGATGGGTTGGATGCAATGATCTTGAAGGCCTCTTCCAACCTGGTTTATTCTATTCTATTGTATCTTGGGTTCATGGAATGGGTTGGGTTGGAAGTGACATTCAAGATCATTCAATTCCATCCCCTTGCCACGGGCAGGAACATCTTGCACTGGACCAGGTCACTCAAGGCCTCATCCAAGCTGGCCTTGAACACCTCCAGGGAGGGACATCTTTCATCCAGGGAGCTGCAGGGTGGCTGGGAGGGGATCTTTCATCCAGGGAGCTGCAGGGTGGCTGGGAGGGGATCTTTCATCCAGGGAGCTGCAGGGTGGCTGGGAGGGGATCTTTCAATCTTGGAGATGCTGGAAAGACTGAGGAGAGCCTCTTGGATGACCTCCAGCTCTGGGTTCTCACCTGGCTGAAGAGAAGCTGGGTCTGGTTGGGTGCCTTCCTGAGCAGCAGGGGAGTGTAGTGGAGGTGCTGAAGCTGCTCTCTTCCTTTGCCAGTGATGTGGTGGTGGTGGACAGCTGCCAGCCAGATGCTGTGCCAGAAAGGGGCAAGTTTGGCAGGATGAAGCTTCTGCAGTTCTGTGAGAACCATCGTCCTGCCTACTGGGGCACGTGGAACAAGAGAACCTCCCTGATCCACCCCAGGAATCCTTGGTCCAAGGACAGTGTAAGCTCCTCCTGGGCAGTCTGGGTGGATTCCTTCCTCTCCTTATCCTCTTGGGAGTGAACATAAGCTTGGCCAAGCCCACTCCTCCTCTGGGCTTCCTCCTCCCAACTGGTTCCCTCCTCCTCCTCGTGGGTTCTGAAGCCCTGCAGAGGCTCTGGTGCTGTCCTGCTCTCAGATGAGTTCCAGCCATGGTCTGTTGGTGTTTCTTCTAGAAACTTCTGGACTATGAAGTGGATAGTGATGAAGAGTGGGAAGAGGAGGAGCCTGGAGAAAGTCTCTCCCATAGTGAAGGGGTAAGGATTCCACCTGCTGGAGAAGAGCTTCCTGAAGCCCTGGCCCCTGGCAGTGAGCTCTGATCAGCAGAGTTGGCTTTGTTTTTTCAGGATGATGAAGAGGAGGGAGAGGATGAAGATGATGATGATGGGTTTTTTGTACCCCATGGGTACCTGTCTGAAGATGAAGGAGTGACAGAAGTAAGTGGCCTGGGTGCTGCTGCATTTCCCTCTGCTTGCAGAGGAAGGGAGGGGGAGGCCCTGGCTGTGGGTAGCTCCCCTCAGCCCTCTGGAGCAGACCTCTGCAGCTTGGGGACCGTGGTCAGGAGCTGGGTTTAGAGGACCCCAGCAGGGTGAGGGCTGGAAGGGACCTCTGCAGAGCATCCACTCCAAGCCCTTTGCTAAAGCAGGGGTTGAAAAGCTTTTCTTTTGCCTGGGAGAGATGCCTCAAGTTCCTCCTCACCTCTGGCTTCAGGAGTGTGATCCAGAGAACCAGAAGGTTCGTCAGAAGCTGAAAGCCAAGGAGTGGGATGAGCTCATGGCCAAGGGGAAGAGGTTCCACATCCTACAGCCTGTGAAAATTGGCTGCATCTGGGAAAGTGCAGGGAGTGACAGTGGCACCAGCACAGACCTGAAGGTTCTCCAGCAGTTCACAGCCTGTGTCCTGGACTCCCCTGTGGCAGAGGAGGAGCAGCAGATCCAGAAGTGTGGCAAAAAAAGAGCAAAAGATCAGCAAAGTAAGACCTGAAAGTTGCTTCTAATGTCCAACTCCCCTGCTGCAACTTGAGGCCATTTCCTCTTGTCCTATGCCTTGTGGCTAGGGAGAAGAGACCAAACCCACCTCACTCCAGCCTCCTCTTGGGGAGCAGTAGAGAGCAGTGAGGTCTCCCCTCAGCCTCCTCTTCTCCAGGCTGAACACCCCCAGCTCCCTCAGCTGCTCCTCCCCAGCCTTGTCCTCCAGCCCCTTCCCCAGCTTGGTTGCCCTTCTCTGGCCTCTCAATGTCCTCCTTGGGGTGAGGAGCCCAAACCTGGCTCCAGCATTTGAGGTGCAGCCTCCCCGGTGCTGAGCACAGCTGGGGTGTGTGCACTGTGCTTACCCCAGCCTGGCTTTTCCTCTCCTCTCCCTCCCGAGCCTCCCCTCCTCTCCTGTTGCTCCCCACAACCTCTCCTCCTCTCCTCTCCCCGCAGTCCTGGGCCAGCTGCTGCCCCTGCTGCACGGCAACGTGAATGGCAGCAAGGTGATCATCCAGGAATTCCAGGAGTGCTGCCGGCAAGGACTCTTCAGCGAGGTGACCTCAGCCCCCCAGGGTGGTGACAGCAGCCCTGCCAGCCCCCACCCCTCCAGGCCCCAGACCCCCGTGGGTGAGGACAGCAGGGTGCCTTCCAAAGCCAGGCTAAAGAGAATCATCTCTGAGAACTCTGTGTATGAGAAGAGGCCTGAGTACAGGATGTGCTGGTATGTGCATGCCCAGGTGCTGAAGAGCTTCGAGCAGGAGCACCTCCCTGTCCCCTGCCAGTGGAACTACGTCACCCAAGTGCCTTCTTCGGGGAAGGAGGAGGGGGGCAGCAGCCTGCCAGGAGTGGTGGCCCTGCAGGCCACCCCTGTGGTGGTGAAGAGGAAGGCCACCAGGAGCATGTCCATCACCAAGTTCATGAAGAGGCCTCGAGGGGCAGAGCAGGTGAGTCCCTGCCAGCTGCCTCATGGAGTCATGGAATGGGTTGGGGCGGGAGGGACCTTCAAGATCAGCCAGCTCCAACCCCCTGCCCTGGGCAGGGACCCCTCCCAGCAGCCCAGGCTGCTCACAGCCTCATCCAGCCTGGCCCTGACCACCTCCAGGGAGCAGGCAGCCACAGCCTCCCTGGGCAGCCTGTGCCAGGCGCTCCCCACCCTCACTGTCAGCAATGTCTTCCTCATCTCCAGTCTCCGTGTGCCCCTTCCAGCTTCAGTCCATTCCCTCTCATCCTGTGGCTACAAGTCCTTGTAAGAAGTCCCTCCCCACCTCTCTTGCTCCCCCCAGGGAAGAGTGCCAGGAGCACAGCTGTGTGTCCTCGCTGGGTGAGCTTCCTGACACGCCTCCAGGCTGCCTGAGGAGAGCAGATGCAAGATGTTACCCCCCAGGCACTCCTCCTTGGAGGGAAGGGGATGGAATCCCATGGTTCTTCCTGTCTCTCTGCAGCTTGGCCTCCCTGTTCCATCTGAAATGTTCTCCTGCTGCTCTTCCCTTTTGTGCTGGTTGGCAGTGGTTGCATCCAAGCTGTGAATGGTTTTGGAGTTGCCTGCTTGGGCCTTGGCTCTCCAGCTGGATGGGATTGGTGTGCAGGTTCTAATGGGAGCCTCTGTGGCTGCCAGATGGAGAGCCTGAGCCTGACACATCAGCTGCAGTGCTGCTGCTGAAATGTGGTTCCCAAACCCCAAGAAGCCCCAAATCCCAGCATGGAGGGGCTGGAAGGGACCTCTGGAGCTCACCCAGTCCAACCCCCTGCTCCAGCAGGGCAGCCACAGCAGCTTGCCCAGGGGCACAAGGGCCAGGGGGGCTTGGAAGGGCTCCAGAGAAGGAGACTCCACAACCTCTCTGGGCAGCCTGTTGCAGGCCTCCAGCAGCCTCACATCAAACAACTTCCTCCTCCTGTTCAGATGGAACCTCCTGGGGTCCCCTCTGTGCCCCTTGTCCTGTCCCTGGGCACCACTGAGCAGAGCCTGGCCCCAGCCTCTTGCCCTCACAGCTCCTTTAGCTCTTGCTGAGCACTGCTCAGCTGCCCTCTGGGGCTGCTCTTCCCCAGGCTCTCAGCCCCAGGGCTCTCAGCCTGAGCTGCTCCAGGCCCCTCAGCAGCTCTGCAGCCTCTGCTGGACTCTCCCCAGCAGTTTCTCTCTCTCTCCTGCCATGGGGAGCCCAGAGCTGGACCCAAGCACTGCAGCTGTGACCTGCCTAGGGCAGAGCAGAGGGGAAGATGAAGCTCCTGTGACCTGCTGGCCACGCTCCTCTTGCACTCCAGGATGCCATTGGCCTCCTTGTCCCTGGGGGCACCTTGCTGGCTCGTGGGGAGCTTGGCCCCCAGGTCCTTCTGCACAGAGCTGCTGCCCAGCAGGGTCAGCTCTACCCTTCCCAAGTGCTGCAGCCCAAGCCCTGGCAGCTGGGCTCTGTCACACAGGAAGCTGCACCTCAGGAGCTGCTTTAACCTGAGGGAGGAGGAGAGGAGGCAGGATTGGAGCAGCTGCTGCTCCAGCCCTCAGCTTTGTTGTGGTTTGCTTCTGCTTTGCAGGGTAACCACAGGGATCGTTAAGATCCTAATCACCCCAAGGGATGACAGCAAGGTCTCTGAGGGTGGTTTGGCTGTGGTGTGCATTCAGGACAGGGAGGCTTCAGATCCTGAAGCTTGGCTCCTGTCAGCTGCCTGCCTCCAGCCCTCCAGGCAGGAGAGGGCTTTGTGTTGCCAGCTGATTTTATTCCTCATGGCCTGTGGGCACAGGGCTGAGGGAAGAAGCCACAGGCAGGGCTGCTTCTGCTTTCCCTGCCCACTTTATTCTTGGCTCTTCTGGCTTTGCTCCTGGGGGGGGGAAGCCAAACTCTCCACTCAAGTGTTGATAGGGATCAGGGACTTGTGAGGAGCTGTTCAGCCCCCAGGCTCCATCTGCTTGGTGCTTGGGTTCCTTTTTTTCCCTTGTCTTGTACACTAAATAAAGGCAGAGAGAAAAAAATCTCTGCTTGGCACCCACTGGAAGTTCTGCTCCTCACTGGCTGCTTGAGCAGAAAGAGCAAAACAAAGGCTTCTAGCCCAATTACATCAGCAGCCTGAGCTCTTCCAGGCTCCCCAAAGCACCTTGGGGCTGCCCTGGGGTGCTGCAGCTGACAGCAAAGGTGTCAGGAGCCCTGCAGGGCCCTTTGGAGTCTGCCAGGGCTGGGCCCAGGCGCCCTGCAGGGCCCTTTGGCATCTGCCAGGGGTGGCCCCAGCTCAGCTGTGGAGGTCCCAAGCTTGCTGCTGAGCCAGGCTGGAGCCTGGGGGGGACCCCAGGAGCCAGGGGGGAGGTAGAGGC
This sequence comes from Colaptes auratus, assembly GCA_015227895.2. NCBI lineage: Eukaryota > Metazoa > Chordata > Aves > Piciformes > Picidae > Colaptes > Colaptes auratus. Next base: position 8,900,521 of record JAAWVA010000037.1, on the reverse strand, counting down.
TGCGGGGTTGCTGCCCCTGGCACGGTGGAGCACTGCGGGGGGTGGAGGAGGCCTTTCCGCCAGCTGTGGGGAGGGGAGGGCTGGGTGGGCAGCACCTGCAGGCCTGTGGGAGGGTGTGCTGGGGGCTGTGCCCTTCAGGAGGGATGGAGGTGGAACATCTCTCCTCTCCCAGCAGCTTGCAGGGGGTGGGGACCGGGTTCTGGGGTCTGGGATTTTCATTCCCCGTTTCCAGCTGGGGGAGGAGGGGAAACCATCCCCAGCCAAACCAACCCTTAGACAACACCCCCCAGCACCCCCAGAGCACTCCCAGCTCTGCAGTGCTGGGCAGCTGGCTTGTGCTGCTCCTTGGGTGGATTCCTCTGCTGCAGAGGAGCAGTTTGTGCTGCTCCTGGGGCAGACAGGGAGGTCCCCAGGGCAAGGGGCTGCCAGCCCCCCCCGAGGGAAAGCTAACTGGCAAAGATGAGGAGGGGCTGGGGGGGGAAGGAGGAGATGCTTCAAACCTGACAAGCAAAAGTCATTTTTCCATCTTGAGGAGGAGAAAGCATCCAAAATAATGAGCAGAGGAGAAGGGGAGGGGAGGGGAGAGATTTCCCTTCCAAGAAGCCAGCAGGACTGAGTCAGACTTCAGTGAGGGCCTGAAGTGACTCTGCAGCGTGGGCTGCTCAGCACATTGGGTAACTGCAACATCTCAGAGCAGGAGCTTGGCAGGCTGCCTGCTGCCCATGCTGCTGCAGATGAGGCCTTGGAGCAAAAGCCTGTGGGAGCCCAGGGCTTGCTGAGTCTGGGGTTGGGTTGGTTTCCTTTCCTTCCCTTCAAATGCCTCCAACTGCTGTGCTGGGGGTCCTGATGGTGAGGAGCTCTCACTGCAGCCCTTCAGGGAATGGCTTCAGATGGAAGGGACCTTGAAGATCAGATCCAGCCCCCCTGCCATGAGCAGAGACACCTCCCACTAGAGCAGGCTGCTCACAGCTTCAACCTGCCTGGTCTTAAACCCCTCCAGGGAGGGAGGCACCCACAGCTTCTCAGGCAACCTGTTCCAGTGCCTCACCACCCTCACAGTGAAGAGCTTCTCCCTAATGTCCACTCTAAGCCTGCCCTGTTCTAGTTTGAAACCACTGCCCCCCATCCTATCACCTCAGGCCCTTCAAGCCCTTCTCCAGCTCTCCTGTAGCCCCTTCCAGGTACTGAAAGGCCACCTGGAGGTCTCCCTGGAGCTTTCTCTTCTCCTGGCTGAACAGCCCCAGCTCCCTCAGCCTGTCCTTGTAGGATTGCTGCTCCACCCCTCTGATCATCTCTGTGCCCTCTTCTGGACCCTGCCCTTGTGTTGGGGGCTCCAGGGCTGGATGCTCTGGTGGGGTCTCCAGGTGGGGTCTCAAGAGCAGAGCAGAGGGGCAGGATCACCTCCTTTGACCTGCTGGCCACACTTGTGTTGATGCAGCCCAGGGTCCAGTTGCCTCTTTGGGCTGCCAGTGCCCATTGCTGGCTGATGCCAAGAGCCTCCTCACCCAGCACCCCCAAGTCCTCCTCTGCAGGGCTGCTCTCAAGCCACTTGTTGCCCAGCCTGGATTCATGCTTGGGATTGCCCAGACCCAGGGCAGGACTTTGCCCATGGCCTTGTTGAGCTTCCTGAGGCTGGCTTGGGCTCACCTCTGCAGCCTCTCCAGGTCCCTCTGGATGGATCCTTCCCTGCACTGTGCCAGCTGCACCACACAGCTTGGTGTCCCCCCCCAGCTTGGTGTCCCCAGCCCTGCCTGGCCTTGGGCTCTTTGCTGATGCTTTGTTTCCCCCTCAGGCTGCAGAGATGGATGGATTTCAGGCAGACACTGAGGAAGATGAGGAAGATGATGACTGCATGATTGTGGATGTACAGCCAGGCAAAGGTGAGGACAATGCCCAGCAGCCTCTTGGCAGGCACTCACCCCCCAGGGGAGTGTGGCAGGCTGGGAGCTGTGTGTGCCCAGAGCTGTCCTGGGTTTCTGCCCCTTTGTCCCCAGGCCTTGTGCTGCTCTCTGGAGGTGTTTCATCCCAGGCACTTCTCTGCTCCTGGGCTTGTGTGGTCTCTAAGCTGCTCTGCTCTTGCTTCTCAGCCTGCCCTCCCCCTCAGGAGAGGGACCCTTGGGGTGGCTGTCAGCAGATCCACTGACTGCTGCCAGGTGTTGCTGAGCAGGGCTGGTCCCAGCCATGCAGTGCTCAGTGCCAGGCCTGACCCCAGCTCCCCCCTGCTGCCTGCTGGAAGCCTGAGGTGAATGGTCTGAAGAGAGGACAAGAAGGCAGCTCTTGGATGAGTCTCAGCACAGCCAGGGGCCTGTTGGAGCAGGGCCAGAGGAGGCCACAGCGATGCTGGCAGGGCTGGAAGCCCTCTGCTGGGAGGCCAGGCTGAGAGAGGTGGGGTTGGGCAGCCAGGAGAGGAGAGGGCTCCAGGGAGACCTTCTGATGGCCTTTCAGTGCTGAAGTGGGCTGAGAAAAGAGCTGGGGAGAGACTTCTGAGCAGGGCCTGTTGGGACAGGACAAGGGGGGATGGTCTCAGATGGAAAGGAAGGGGATTCAGGCTGGGGAGAAGGGAGAGATTGCTTAGAATGAGGCTGGTGAGACCCTGGCCCAGGTTGCCCCATGCCTGGAGCCATTCCAGGTCAGGCTGGACAAGGCTCTGAGCCACCTGCTCTGCTTGGGGATGTCCCTGCAGGGGTTGGACTGAGTGACCCTTGAAGGTCCCTTCCCACCCAAACCAGTCCATGGCCAGCACTGTGCCCCAGGCTCTAAGCAGCTGCTTCTGCTTGTGTCCTGCTTCTGCCCTGGGGAGAGGCTGCCAGAGCTCTGCTGCTGGAGGGGCTCCTCCCAGGCTCTGGATTCAGGAGCAGAGGGAGGAGGCTGTGGGGTGGCTCCTTTCATCTCAGCGAGGCTGTGAGACTCAGAGGTGATCACCCAGCTCAGCTCAGGGGCTGCTCAGGGAGCTGCATCCAGCTCCCCAGAGCCACCCTCACAGCCTCCCAGCCCTTCCCTGGTGCTCTCACACCAGAATGCTCCTGGCACAACCTGAGCCAACGGGGGGCTGTGTTGGGCAGCTCCTCCAGCTCTACAGAGAAGCCCTCCTGCATGTTCCCAGAGCCCTCAGCCTGGCTCTGGCTTCTCCTTTGTGTCTCAGCTGTGCCACACTCCTCTCCTCAGCACCTCTCCCAGACAATCCAACTGCTTGACAAGAAGCTTTGCCTTTAATCTTAAGCTGCTTTTGCTTGTGACAAGGCTGCAGTGAGATGAAAGCCTGGCTCCAGGCTTGTAAGCTCTCCTTGCAAGGATGGAGGAAGGGAGCTACAAGAAAGCCAGGAAGGGCCTTTTGACAAGGGGCTTGTGGTGACAGGAGGAGAGGGAGTGGCTTGAAGCTGGAAGGGGGGAGACTGAGACTGGGATGAGGAGGAAATTGAGAGTGGGGGTGGGGAGGCACAGGCGGCCCAGGGAGGCTGTGGCTGCCTCCTGCCTGGAGGTGTTGGAGGCCAGGCTGGATGAGGCCCTGAGCCACCTGTGCTGCTGGGAGGTGTCCCTGCCCATGGCAGGGGGCTGGAGCTGGCTGATCCTGAAGGTCCCTTCCACCCCAGCCCCTTCCATGGCTCCCTGGAAGGCTGCTGTTGACAGCCTGCCCTGCTCAGGCGCTGCTGCCCCAGGTGCAGCTGTGTTTGTTTAGCTCCTGCCTGAGTCCAGAGCACTGAAAGGATTCTGAGGCTTCCTTTTCACGCTGCAAGTGCTTTATTTGTCCTTTCTCTCTGTTTTCCTGCAGCCTGGCTGCTAACCCAGCCCCAGTGCTGGCAGGGGACTGGGAAGGAGACTTGCAGAGGGCTGCAAAGATAAGGGGCTGAAGTTGCTTTAGGAGGCAAAGCTGAGTTGGAGCTTTCTGGTGTGGAAAGGAGCAGCCTGAGGGGGAGCTCCTCAGCCCTGATCAGTGCTTCAGGGGTGGGTGGCAGGAGGATGGGGCCAGCCTTTGTGCCCTAGGACCCAGGCTGATGGGCACACAGTGGAACACCAGAAGCTCCATCTGAACAGGAGAAGGAACTTCTGTAAGGGTCACAGAGCCCTGGAGCAGGCTGCCCAGAGGGGTGGTGGAGTCTCCATGTCTGGAGTCATCCAACCCCCCCCAGATGTGTTCCTGGGTGACCCTCTCTGGGTGACCCTGCTCTAGCAGGGGGGGTTGGGACTCCAATGATCTCCAGAGACCCCTTCCCACCCCTCCCATGCTGTGTCTGGGGTCAGCAGTGCAGAGCAGTGCAATTCTCCTGCTTCAAGGAGGCAATGCCCCCCCCCAGCCCAGGCTGACCCTTTGGGTGTGGTTTTCTCTTTGCAGCTTCCACCTTGACAGCTCCTGAGCCAGCTCCAGAGCCCAGCACCAGCCCAGCTGCTCTCCAGGCCTCCTCCCCGGGGGTCACCCCCCCCAATCCCCTTTGAGACTCCCTCCACCTTACTAACTTCTGTTGTATGGATGTAGAACCAGGTAGAAACCTTTCCAGCTGGGTGTATCTGGGAGGCAAGGTACTCCAAAGGATTCCCCCTTTCTTGTAAAGAGAAGACAGCACTTTGTTCTGCTTCAGACCAGATGGAAGCTTCAATCTTTTTAGTTCTGGGGGGGGTGGGAGGGGCTGGGGGTGGGCTGGGGGCTCCTAGGGTTGGTTTTGTTGGCTGTTTTTTGGTTGGTTGGTTTGTTTTGGGGCTGGTGGTTTTGTTTGGGGGGGGCTGGTTGGTTTTTAGCTTGAATAATCCTGCTTCTGGATCTGTCCTTAATAATAAAGCATTATTGAAAGGTTGATACTCCTTTGGAGCAGAAAGCTGAGGGAAGTTTATCTTGAGCTAGCAGAGAAGGGGATTTGGGAATAAGCTTTATTGTGATGCCACTGGGGGGGGTGGGGGTGGGTGGGGGGAGGGAGGGAGGGTGGAAGTGACTCTGTTCATAATGTTGTATAGCACAGCCTTGGGTCTAAAGGATGTATAATTATATTTGAATTTATCCTCTCTGCCTTGTTCTGTCTCTGGTCTCACTTGCTACAGCCAAGCCCAGCAGGGGGGGGTTGGAAAGGGACCTCTGGAGCTCACCCACTCCCAGCCCCCTGCTCCAGCAGGGCTCCCACAGCAGCTTGCCCAGGGGCCAGGGGGGGTTGGAAGCTCTCCACACAAGGAGACTCCACAACCTCTCTGGGCAGCCTGCCCCAGGCCTCCAGCAGCCTCACCAAAGGAGTTTCTCCTCATGGTCAGATGGAACCTCCTGGCTTCCACTGTGTGCCCCCTGCCCCTTGTCCTGCCCCTGGGCACCACTGGGCAGAGCCTGGCCCCAGCCTCTTGCCCCTCACAGCTCCCTCAGCTCTTGCTGAGCATGCTCAGCCCCCTCTGGGGCTGCTCTGCTCCAGGCTCTCAGCCTTTGCTCCTCCCAGAGCTGCTCCAGGCCCCTCTGCAGCTTTGCAGCCTCTGCTGGACTCTTCCCCAGCAGTTCCCTGTTTGAGGCTGAATCTCACACCAGGGAGGAGCTGCTGCCTGCTGCCAGGCTCCTGCTCCATCCTTGCTCTCCCCTGAGGGGAGAAGGTGTCTGCAAGCCCAGCCTGCACCAGTGCCAGCCCCAGCACTGAGTGGAGCTCCTCAAAGAGCAAAGGAAGCCAAAGCACTTTGACCAGAAGTGAGTCCTTAAATACTGCATTTAATCAGCCTCAGGGTAGCTTATCTAAACAACTTCTCTCCCCTAGGAGGTACAGTGCACATAGAAGCAACAGGAAAAGCTGAGTCCCAACCCAGCCCCCCCCTCCCCAGGCTCAGTCTATCCTTAACCAGCCTAGAACTGGCACCCAGTGCCCCCTTGGAGGGAGCAGAGTTGTGCTTCATCCTGCTCCTGCAAACCCCTCCAGCAGGCACTGCTGGAACTTGGCTTCTGAAGCCCCTCAGGGCAGTCCTCTCAGTGTCCTACTGGGCAAGACTGTGTACAGCTACTGGAGTTGTGGAGGTGACTGCAGGGCTGCTGTGACAGGGCAGGGCCTGGGCTGCCCCCCTAGAGCTAAGCCAGAGTCAGTGCTGAGCTCACACAGCTGGAAGCCCCAGGAGTCCATCTGGGGGACAAGGAGGGAGCAGTCTAAAAGCTCCAGCCCTGGCTCTGCTCCCCCTTCTTTCATGACAGTGTCTGGGCTCTGGAGAGCAGTTCTGCTTTCAGGCAGCTTGCTGGCTGCTCCTCTTCTGCTGCCTCAATGTCCTCCATGACTGCTGTGTCCCAGGCAAGGGTCAGGAGGGCTGAGGGTACCTGGGAGAGGCAAGGCAGAGTTATTAAAGCTGCAGCAACCTTGGTCTTTGGCCTCATAGCTCCTTGTGTGTGTTCCCAGGCCTCCAGAGAGCACTTCAGCTGAACAAGGGTAGAAGTCTGCAGGAAGCTCCTCAGGGGATGCTGCTTTGGGCTTTGCTTTGGAAGCCTTGGGCTAGGCTTGGCTCCTGCCTCCCCTCCCCCTGCTGTGGCTGTAGAGCCTCTGACAGGGCTGCTGCCAGCTCCTGCAGCCTGTGCTTGCTACAGGTCCCTTCAAGCAACCCAGAAGGCCTCAAGCAGTTCCTTCCTGAGAAAGGAGCCAGAGCCCAACCTGCAGCAAAAGACACAACCTTCCCAGAGCCCTAGAATGGGAGGGGGTGGAAGGGACCTTCAAGACCATCCAGTTCCAAGCCCCTGCCCTGGGCAGGGACAGCTCCCACCAGCCCAGCTTGCTCAAGGCCTCATCCAGCCTGGCCTTGAACACCTCCAGGGAGGGATCATCCACAGCCTCCCTGGGCAACCTGTTCCAGTATCTCCCCACCCTCACTGGAAAGAATTTCTTCCTCATCCCCAGCCTCCACCTCCCCTCCTCAAGCTTAAACCTCGAAGTTAGGTGCAGCAGATGACTCTGACAACCTCAAGATCCCTGTGGAAGGGACCAGCTACCTTTTTTTTCCTGCACTCACCAGTCCACATTCATTGAAGGCCAAGCTCTCATCAGTCAGTTTGAGACCCCCAGGTCCCAGCAGCTCAAAGGGCAGCCACTCATTCCTGAGTGCTTCTCTCACAAAGCTGTAGAGTGCAGACAGTGATTCTCGTGCATAAAAGGTCCCTGCCAGGAGAAGAGAAGGTGAGAGGCTGAGAGGGGCTCTGGCACTAACCAAACCTACCCTCTGGGGGTCAGTGCTGTGGGGCTCACGTTGTGATGAAGCCCTTCAGTGACACAGAAACAGCTCCCACTTGACTGCAAAGGATGAAAGCAGAATTGTCCCCCAAGGAAAAAGGACTTTGACTCTTGCCAGCTCCTGCCAGGCTGCAACAAAGAGCTGGGGAAGCCTGAGCTGGGCTCCAGAGTTCTGCTGCAAAATGGGCACAGGGTTTGTCCTCTTCTATCTCCTCATGGGCAGCCTCTCACAAACCCTTCTGATGGGGCTGGCTTGCTTGTGGCAGCTGGGGAAGGGGGAGAACAGGGCTGGGGAGGAGCAGCTGAGGGACCTGGGGGTGTTCAGCCTGGAGAAAAAAGTCTGAGGGGAGACCTCATTGCTCTCCACAGCTCCCTGAGGAGGCTGGAGCCAGGTGGGATTGGTCTCTTGCCCTGAGGCAGAAGAGATAAGAGGAAACAGCCTCAAGTTGCATCAGGGGAGGTTTAGGTTAGATGTTAGAAGCAACTTCTTCACTGAAAGGGCTCTCAAACCCTGGCCCAGGCCCCCCAGGGAGGTGGTTGGATCCCCACCCCTGGAGGGGTTTCAAAGCCACAGAGCTGCGGTGCTGAGGGCCATGGCTTAGCCCCAGCCTTGGCAGAGCTGGAGGAGGATTGGACCCAGTGATCAAAGACCTTTTGCAAGCAAAGGGTTTGCTGCTTGTGTGAAGTGCTGGGGGCTGCCCGGAGCCTCTCACCTTGGAGGATGTACCCATCGGGGAAGCGCACTCGCAGCAGGGTGTAGTTGTACTTCCTCAGCTCCCTTTGTTCCTCCTTCTCTCTCATGGCTCTGGTCCTCAGCATCGAAGCCTTCTCCACCGCTTCTGTCCTTCAGAGATGAAAACAAAGCACAAAGAAACTTTCAGCCTTTTTTTTAAGGCAGGAAGAAGCAGCAGCAGAGGACCCCCAGCTGGTGCCCCCCTGCCCGGCTCACCGGAGCCGCTGCTCTCGTTTGATCTCCTCCGCGGTGAGGTTGTAGAAGTCGTTGGGCAGCTCGAAGCGAGCGGCGGCAGGGGAGGGCTGGAAGAGGCGGAGCTGGCGATCCAGCCGGGCCCGGACGGGCTCCGAGCTCACAAGCTGCTCCTTGTAGTCCTTGAGGTCTTCCAACCTGCTCAGCATCTCCTCCTTCAGCACGTAGTACTCCTCTGTGGTCTCTGCAGGCGACAGGGCAGGATGTGAGAGGCCGATGTGGAGTGCGAGGACGAGGAGCAGAGGGCTGCAGCAGCTCTGCTGTGAGGCCAGACTGAGGGAGTTGGGGCTGTTCAGTCCGGAGAAGGCTCAGAGGAGACCTTCTTGTGGCCTTCCAGTAGCTGAAGGGGGCTACAGAAAAACTGGGGAGGGACTTTTGAGGGTGTCAGGGAGTGATAGGACTGGGGGGGAATGGAGCAAAACTAGAAGTGGGGAGATTCAGATTGGATGTGAGGAAGAAGTTGTTCCTCATGAGGGTGGTGAGAGCCTGGCACAGGCTGCCCAGGGAGGTGGTGGAAGCCTCCTGCCTGGAGGTTTTGAAGGCCAGGCTGGATGTGGCTGTGAGCAACCTCACAGTGTGAGGTGTCCCTGCCTATGGCAGGGGGGTTGGAACTGGCTGATCCTTGAGGTCCCTTCCAGCCCTGACAATTCCATGACAAAGGGCTCCACAAAGAGGGAGGGCTCAAGAGGGAAGCTGCAGGTGGGCAGCTCTCCTTCTGCCACAGCTTCTGAATCTCTCAGCAGCCACCCCTGGGCTGTCCCTCCACCACTCAACCTCCCCTCCCCAGCTGAGCACAGCAACATTTCTCACCTTGTTCTGGCACAGGCAACGTTTTGGTCTCAAAGCCAACAGCCTGGAAAAATCTGTGTGTCCCTTCCAGGCAGCTTATCCTTTCCTGGAGAAAAAAAAACAAGGGGAAGGCTTTAGATGTGGGCTGTGGACTCTGGGAGGCAGAGCAGCTGCAGGAGCCCTCACCCCACCTGAAAGACTTTGTTCTGCAGCTTGATTTTCCGGTACTTCTCCTCCTCTGGATGGAGGTAGATGTTGTCCAGGTACCTGCAGAGAGAGGAATGCACTGTGTGGATCACAGCACAGTGAAAAGCTGCAGGAAAAGCTACCCCTAGGTGTAAGAGGAAACTGAGAGACCTCCCAGTATCTCTCACAGATACAAGAGCTGGGGGACAGCAAGCTCCCCATAAGCCAGCAAGGAGCCCTCACAGCCAAGACTAATGGGCTCCAGGGGGGCAGAAAGTTGTGACCTCCCCCTCTGCTCTGCCATACTGAGGTCACATCTGCAGTGCTGGGTCCAGTGCTGGGCTCCCCAGCTGAAGAGAGACAGGAAACTGCTAGAGAGAGTCCAGCAGAGGCTGCAAAGCTGCAGAGGGGCCTGGAGCAGCTCTGGGAGAGCAAAGGCTGAGAGCCTGCAGAAGAGCAGCCCCAGAGGGGATCTGAGCAGTGCTCAGCAGAAGCTGAAAGGGCTGTGGGGGGCAAGAGGATGACCCCAGAGGTCCCTTCCAACCCCACCATGCTGGGATTCAGTGAAAACTGTGTTTCATGGCCAAGCCAGACAGAACTGGAGGGTGGCCAACCTCAACCAGCAGCTCCCAAACCTCTTAAGACTAGTGACCAACTCTTAAAATCTGAGATGAAGGTGACCTCCTCTCAGCTGACACTTCAGGTGACTCCAGCACTCAGCTTTGGTTTTACTCAGAGCTTGCCTGGAGCACAGCAAGCAAATCCAGCTGCCTTCTGGCCGTGTAGGGAAGGCTCAAGCTGTCCTACCAAGCCAGCACACTTACTTGGCCATGGTCTCCACTCCTGTTCGCACCTTCTCTCGGTCCCTGTTGCAGGTGTGGATCTCCATGATGGAGGCAGCCACTGGGTCAACAGAGAAGTACTGGGGGAGAAAGAGAGAAACTGATCAGGAGAGGAGCTGATGACTGCTCTGCACAGAGAGAGGCATGGGTCTGTGGTGGTTGAACCCTGAGGGGCAGCTGAGTACCACACCAGTTCCCCCCATGGTGGGATGGGGAGAGAGGTGGAAAACTGAGAGGCAAATCCCTCCCTGGGCTGGGCTGAAGTGAAGAAAAGCTGTGCCTGCAAGCAGCAGCATTTCATCACTGCTTCCCACTTCAGCTGCTTCCAGTGTGTGAGCAACACTTTTCACCACAAACCCAGAACACTGGCACCATCTGAGCTGCTCTGAAGAAAATGACCTCAGTCCCAGCTCAAACCAGCAGAGGCCCAGAGCTCCCAGGTGCCAGCACTGGGGGTGCTGGGACAAGCTACGGCAGAACAGAGCTGCCAGGTGGGGATGGCAGAGGAGAGAGGCCATGCAAAAAGGAGTGAAACAGGAGGAAGGTTGGAGCAGAGGATCCTTGAGGTGCCCCCCAGCCTGGTTTGGCACGGTTCTGTGATGCCATGCCCCCAGCAGACCCAGAGCTCACCGAGTGGATGGCTTCCCGGAGGTGTTTGTCCTTCTCGTCCTTCCTCACGACTGCGCCGGTCAAGGGGCAAATGAAATAAACCCCTGGGACCGAGGGGGCAGCTGCCCCTTCTGGGGGGGGGCAGCTCAGGTCCTGAAGGAGACAAAACCAGGCACCAAGCTGAGCACTGGAAGGTTTTGGGTTCCAAACAGCCCTGCACGGGATGGGAGCAGCAGCACCTCCTACCTTCTCCTCCGTGGGAAGCTCTCTCTCGCTTGCAGCTGCCTCAGCCATCAGCTCTCTCCTCACTAGGAGAGACAAACCCAGGTTACAGCAGGGGACTGGGCAAAGGAGGACTTTGGCCCATGCAACATCACCCTGGGGACATGAACACCAAGCTGGGTGCTCCATCCTCAGCCTGGGTGCCCACAGCTGAGCGTGACCCCCCTCTCCCCAGTTCTGTGAGACTCAGCACCTGTCCCAGCCAGCCCCCACCATCCATTCAGCCACAGAACTGCTCAGGTTGGGAGAGACCTTTGAGATCTTCAAGTCACCCAGAGCTCACAATCCCACCACTGCTGCTAAGCAACTGCCACTGAACCACATCCCTCAGCACCACATCTCTGCAGCTTTAAACACCTCCGGGGGGGTGACTCCATCATCTCCCTGGGCAGCCAGTTCCAGTCTTTGAGAACCCTTTCAGGGAAGAAGTTTCTTCTAATCTCCAAGCTAAACCTCCCCTGGGGCAACTTGAGGCCATTTCCTCTCATCCTGTCACTTGTTGCATGTGAGAAGAGACCAAGCCCCACCTCACTCCAACCTCCTCTCAGGGAGCTGTAGAGGGCAGTGAGGTCTCCACTCAGCCTCCTCTTCTCCAGACTAAACCACCCCAGTTCCCTCAAACGCTCCTCGTAAGATTTGTGTTCAAAGCTACCCTGGCAGCTGCTCCATGTCCTCCAGCGACCTCCTACCCTGGTTCTTGATGGCCTCCTGGGAAGGGGGCAGCTTGGCCTTGGTCTTCAGCTCCATCCTGGCCAGCGCCGCGGCCGCTGCCATCTGCGCCTCATCCGTCGGTCCCTGTCGAGGCTTCGGAGCCGCTTCGGCTTTCGGCTTCTCCTTAGGGACCCTGGGCAGGACGGGAGAAGGATCCATGACCGGCACTGACTCACCGACGGCCCCACAACTACCCCCGGGCTGGACGCGGCCGCCGACACTTAACGGCAGTGACCACACCGGTGCCCCCGGGGAAGGAAAGCCGGGGAACCGGCCGGCCCGGTGCAGCAGCATCGCTGCCCGGTGAGTGTCCGCGCCCTGCGGAACAGCCGGGGCGGGCACCGCGCTTGAGTGTCGGTCACCAGGCCCCGCGGCCGGCGACGTCGCCGGCAGCTCTGTGACCCCGTAGCAGCCTCGACTCGGCCCCTTCCCACAGCCAGGTACCGGGCGCAGGGCAGCCGCAGCGCCCGTGGATACCGGCAGCGCAGCGGAGGGGCGCCGGTTCCCACCCGCTCAGCCCCGCTCCCCCGCCGCCGTGACCGGAGGGTTCCCCCTACCCCGTACCGGGACGGCTCCGACAGCTTCTGGCCTGGCCCCGCAGTCTTGAACTTGAAGTCGGCCTTGATCTCCTGGAAGAACTTACGCATGGCGACGAGACGGGACGGGAGCGGAGCTCGGCCAGGAGCGGGACGGGCACCGGGACCGCCGCGCCCCGCCCGCGTCACTGCCACCGGAAGGGGCGGGGCCAGCGCCGCAGCTCCGGCGCCGCTCGGTGACCTCCGCGGGCGTCCAGTGAGGGCAGGAGCGGGGTCCCCCCGACCCCCAGGCCTGCACCCACACTGCTCTAGGGCTGCACCCATGAACCGCCTGAACCTCCACGCTCACGGCCCCCAGGCCCCCCCGAGCGCCTCCCCTGCAGCCTCACTCCCCTGGCAGGAGCCGGAGGGGGTCTGAGCAACGCTCAGCAGGAGCTAAAGGGGCTGCGGGGGGGCAAGGGGATGGGACCAGATTCTTACCAGTGGTGCCCAGGGACAGGACAAGGGACATAAGCTGGAAGCCAGGAGGTTCCATCTGAACAGGAGGGGGCTTGGACTGGATGATCTCCAGAGGTCCGTCCCAGCCTCCACCATGCTGGGGCGTTCTGTGACCTGCCCGCTTCCCAACATCCCAAATTCCCCTCCCACAAAGCCCAGAGGAATCCCCCTGCCCGCACACGCCGGATGCAGTCCCTGGCTCCCAGGATGATTGAGGAGGGAAAGATAACTGAAGATCAAAACCCACCAGCATGTCCCCTCGATCCCTGGGCACAGCTTCAGTGGGGCTTGGGCCAAGCTGCATCCCCAGGTCAGGGGGTGGCAGTGGAGGGAACAGGGGGTGTGCAAGCTCCTCTCAATTTCCCCTGTGTCCATCCTGCCCCGGGTCCAGGGCTGTCCTCCCTGCCCCTACAGCTGCTAGCCCCTGGCCCCGATATTACAGCCTGCTCCATATAGCCTGACAACACGCAGAAGCGCTGTGCCCTGCCCTATACAGCCCTAGCCCTGACCCCGCGGCCCTGACCCATATCCTATAGCCCTGGCCCTCACCCCACACAGCCATGTCCCCCTGTTTATAACTCCGCCACTCTCCCCATATCTCTGGCACACACCCGTGCCTCGCCCTACCCTTCAGGCCCCAGGCATGTCCCCCTCCTTAAGCCCTGACCCACACCCTATAACCCCGAAGCCCTGGCCCCCCGGCCCCCACCCCATGGCCATGGCCCCCTCCCCACAGCCCCGCCCCCTCCCCCGCCCCCTCAAGCCCCGCCTCCTCAGCGCCCCCTTTTTCGGCGCCTCTGGCGGCTCGGCCCAATCCCGTTATCCCGCCGTCCCCTCTCCACGCTCCCATTGGAGAAGACAACAGAGCGACGCAAGGCCGAGCCAACAGGAGCCGAGGCGGCGAGCGGGGGGGCGGGACATCCTGCGGGCCGGTGGTGCCCGGTGCTGCCCGCGGCCTGGGCCTCCGCCGCCGCCGCCCCGCCCCGCGGCCGCCATGCCGCACAGCTTCAAGCCCGGAGACCTGGTCTTCGCCAAGATGAAGGGTTACCCGCACTGGCCGGCCCGGGTGAGGCCGCGGCACTGCGCCGCCGGGGACGCAACGGGACGCAGGGGCGGTGGGGGGCCTGGCCCGGCCCGGGCTAGAGATCCCATCCTGGGATGGGAGACCGGTACCGGAATGGAGATCCCGTATTGGGATGAGGGAGTGGGGGTGGAACGGGGATAGGGACACGTACCGGCTCCTGTCCCGGGCCTGGGGGCCAGGGTAGGGGCGGACATGCCATAACGGTACCCGTACTGGGATGGGGACCCAGTAGCGGCATGGGATGTGCTGTCCCGGGATGGGAGAGCTGGTACCCGCACCTGTCCCGGGATGGGGATTGGTAGCGGCATAAAGGATCTGTACCAGCACCAGCACTGGGATGGAGATCCCATAACGGCACCCATTCCGGGATGGGGACCTGGTACTGGCCTGGAGCATCCCCTACCGGGATAGGAGGTCCCCTACTGGTATGGGGACCCAGTACCGGCATGGAGATCCCATACCGGGATGGGGCACCTGGTACTGGTGTGAAGGACCTGTCCCAGCACCCATACTGGGATGGGAAGTGCTGTCCCAGCACCCATACCAGGTTTGGACATGGAATGGGAGTTCTGTACTGGGATGGGAACCCAGTACCAGGATGGGATCGAGGTCCTATTCCAGCACCCATACTGGAATGGGGACTCAGTACAGGCATGGGGTTTCCTATACCGAAATAGAGGACCCCATGTTGGCACCTGTACCAGGTTGAGGGCCCAGTACTGAGATGGAGATCCCCTATGGGCACCCATTGCAGAATGGGAGCCCAGTACTATATGATGGGGTCCTGCACTGGGACGAGAGAGTCCCACACCAGCACCCATACTGGGGCTGGGCTTTGTTCCTGGGGGAGGGAAGTCCCTGTTGGCACCTGTACCAAGATGGAGAAACCCAGACTGAGACAGGGGTCTGCAACTGGCTTTGGGCTCCCGTGCTGGCAGCTGTACTGGGAAGAGATCCAGTGTCACGCTGGGGGTCCTGTGCTGGCACCAAGGGAAAGAGGAGGGGAAGGAGTTTCCCACTGGTACCTGCCAGGGGGTGGGGGAGACTTGGTGGACCCCTCACCAGGAGAGTGTTTGACAGCCCTGTGCAGGAGGGGACTCAGGACCCCCCCCCTCCTGCTCCCAGTGTCACCCTGAGCCCTCCTTTTTCACCTGCGCCCAGGGGAGACCCTGACCCCCTTGGGGTGACCACAGAGGGCCTCATTCCTGCCTCACCCACAGGACCCCTGGCCTGGGGATCCCCTCTCCTGCTAGGGTGACCCCTGTCACCTCCTTCTCTGCTGCACCCCAGGACCCTGCTGCTCCAAACACCCTGACCCCATGGGGGTGTCCCTCACAGTCCACCCTCTGTCCCAGCATCCTGGAGGAGTCCTGCCCTTCATTCTCCATCCTCATCTTCATCCTCACACTGCCTCTCCAGAGACCCCCCCCTTTCCCTTCCCAGCTCCCCACCTGGACGTCAGCCACCCTCTGTCCCTTACTGGGAGGGAGACAGAGCTGAGCTGTGGGGCTCTGTCCCCTGCCGGGGGCAGATGGGGAGGGGGACGCAGGCCGAGGACAGTGCCTCGGGTGCGATGCGTTGCGGGGGACTGCTGCTGAGCGCTCGTGAGCCGCGGGGTCGGGGGTGCTGGTGCCGTTTGGAGGGTGCTGATGGTGTGTGTGTGTGGTGAGGACGACCGGTGCCGGTGGCCGGGTGACAGCGTCGTGCCGCGGCGGTGCCGGGAGGAGGCCCGGAGGAGCGGGCAGAGCGCGGCTGGTGTAGGACCTGCTGCGAGGCTGCTTGAGCAGGGCTTGGCCGAGGGTCTGCGGTGGTCTCGGGCAGGTTTGCCTGCTGAAGGTGTCTGACGGGAAGAGACCGGCAGGCGGAAACCGTGCGGGATCGGGGCAGGTCCCGGGGAGGCTCGGGGTGCCGGAGACAACGCTGCTTGGCTGCACCACGCCGTGAGATGCCGTCCCCGCCGCCCCCAACGCTCTGCTGGCTGACCTGGCACCAAGAGGACTTGGTCCTTCCAGGAGAGCAGCCCCTCCTGCTTTAGCTCGCTTGCTCTTTTGGGGAAGGCTTCCACGCACCCCCCAGCCCTGAAGACCACCCCAGCACAGGGGGCAGCACCCTGCACCCCGCCCCGAGGCTCCTGCCTGCGGCTCTGCCTGCAGCCCAGACCACACGGAGCGGACAGACACGGGAAGAAGACGGGGGCGGCCCCACGCATCCCCCGCTTGGCAGCGGGGCTTCTCCTGCCGGGAAGGACCCTCAGGCCACCCCCAGTGGAGCAGCCACCCCCCTAAAGCCCAGGGGTTCCCTCGGGCATCCCCTCCCGAGTGCCACGGATCTCCGGGCGGTAGCACAAGGCCCTCGCTTTCGGCGGACAGACGACCGAGCTCCGGCCGTGGAGCAGCCGCGCCGGATCCCTCCTCTTAGTCGTGCTAGCGATCCCAGCCGGGGCCCTGCCGCCCTCGGGGATCCCCATCTGGGTGCTTTCTCGCCGTTGCTTTGCCTCCCCCGAGCGGGGCGCGGGGGCCGGAGGTCCGACGCCGCTGGCCGGGGCCGAACGCGCCTGGCAGAGGAACGCCCCCGAGCCGCCCTCTCTGACCACCTCCTGCTTTGGGTTTCCTTTCAGATCGATGACATCGCGGACGGCGCCGTGAAACCCCCACCGAACAAGTACCCCATCTTCTTCTTCGGCACCCACGAGACGTAAGCGCTGCCTCGCTCCCCCCCTGCTCTGGGCTGGTTTTTTTGGGGGTTTTTGTGGCCCCCCCCGACCCCCCGACTCCCCTTCCCCCCCTCCCCCCCCCGCTGCCTCTGCTCCGGCCTCACCTCTGCTTTGTTTCTCTCCAGCGCCTTCTTAGGCCCTAAAGATCTCTTCCCTTATGAAAAATATAAAGATAAATATGGGAAACCAAACAAGAGAAAAGGCTTCAACGAGGGATTGTGGGAAATCCAGAACAACCCCCACGCCAGTTACAGTGCCCCTCCGGTGAGTGGGGGGCCTGGGGCGGCTGGGGGGGGCAGCGAGGACCTGGGCTGCCCCTGCCTCCAGCTCTCCTGCCCTCCGAGCTGCTCTCCTCTCTTTCCTTTCTGCTTCTCCTTGCAACGGTGTCTCTGCGCCTCCAGCTCCCAGAGTGGCTTTCTTGGGGTTGCAGTAGCTTCCCTTCCCTGCCCACTCCCTTCCTCCTCTTCCTCCTCCTCCTCCTCCTCCTCTGGAGGAAGAGGCTTTTGCCCCATCCTCGGGGATGTGCTTTGTGCTGCTTGCCCAAACCCACGGAGGATCTCGCTGGCAGAGTCAGCGCTTGAGGCTTGCTTGTCTTCAGCTCCTGGGCCTGCTTGTGGACTCTTGGGCAGTCCCTTTCTTCATCCCTTTCTGAGCTCCTGAGCCAGAAGCTGCTAGGGCTGCTCCTTCAGAGGGCTTCAGAGCAGGCCAGGAGATGGCTCTTTGCTCCTCGTGTGCTTGGCGTGGGCGTTTGGTAGCTGTCGTCGCGTGAGACAGTTTGTTGCCTGGGGATCTTCAAAGGTGGCACCCCAAACAGCTTTGTAGGCAGTTGCTCTCAAGAGGCAGAGGAAGGTTTGCTAAGGTGAGCTCCAAGACAAGGTGGTCTGGAGGGGTAGGCTTAGGGACTGAGCCCTCTTGGCTGTGCTGCTGCCGGTGCGGGAGAGAGGATGTGGCTTGAGAGCCTGTGGGGCATGGTCTGACCCCAGACTGCGGCTGTAGGGTAAAGTGGGACCATGGAGAAGCTTGAAAGCCTGGAGAACACCTTCAGCTTGTTGGGGAGGGGTGGTTGGTGATGGTGAGGGTGGCAGCACCCACTTTGTCCTGTGGCTTCACTGTGAACACCCACACTCTGGTGTGACTGAGGGCCCAAGGCCATGCTGACGGCCCCAGCAAGGCTGAGGGTTCACCAATGGCCACTGCATCTCGTGGCCAAAACGCCTGGAGGAGCAGAAGAAGAGACTGGAGTAGAGGTCCTCTTGGTTCTTTGGAAACCGAAATGAAGTCAGGTGCCAGGAACAGCCAAGGACAAGAAGAAGTTTCCAGCACTGGAAGAATCCCAGCTCTAGGAAAGCCCTCGGGTGCAATGTTCTTGAGTGAGGAACCTCCTGATGGGCTGGTGAGAAGCCAGGAGACCTTCCCTGTGTGGCAATGAGAGAAGAGAAGGCAGAAGATCCCAACTGGGAAGGCTGGTGGCCACCACACTGGTTGCCTCATGTGGACCTTTCCCGTGGGGAAGATGTGTGAAGTGCTGTGGAGCGAAGCCATTTGAGAAGGAAGAGGCTTGACCAGAGCCAAGGGCTGGTGGCCAGCCCACCAGAGGAGGATGGCTGCTCCCTGCTGCTGGAGGAGAGGCCAAGTGGAGCCCCTCAGCCCCACCTGTCTGGCGCCGTGGGGGCAGAGAGGGGCTGGGAACTGCTCGCCATGGGGGGGGGGCAGAGCGTGGGCTTGGGGGCAGAGGGCACTCAGGTGGCAGCAGTGGGAAAAGCCAAGCTGGGAGGATCCAGAGGGAAGCTGCTGGTGGTCTCAGGGTGGTGCATGGAAGGGGGTGCAGGGGTTGGCTGAGTGTTCCCCTCGAAGGGCTTGGTGCTGTCCGGCCTGGTGGCTGCCCTGTGGCTCCTCTGCACGCTCACCTCTGCCCAGCGCTGCCATCCATCTCCTCACCCTCTTCATGCCCCTTCTCCTCTCCCCCCAACCCCCCAACCCCAAGGTGCTGCTGGCCCCTGGGGGTGATGACACAGCTCTCATCCCCACTGTCTTCAGCCTGCCAGCTCCTCCGACAGCGACGTCCCCGAGAACGACCCCATGGGGGGCAGCGACGCGGGGGAGGACGAGGAGGACGCTGCCATGGCCGCCGCCGCCAAGATGGAGAGCGACGAGGACTCGGATCGAGGCAGCGACCAGAGCAGCCTGAAGAGAAAGCCCATGGCCATGAAAGTGAGTGGGGGCTAAGGGGTGGCCCCACACAGGAGGGTGCCCTGCTGAGGGGGGACGTGGTTGTGGGGTCCACCGCCCGGCCTTCATCCACCCTGCAGGGTGTGGCTGGAGGTGGTGGAGAATCCAACCCCTGCTGGATTCTCCAGTGGGAAATGGGGGTCAGCACCTGTGCAGGGGGCTGGCAGCTACCTCGTGGTGGGATGGCCAGGTCCTGGGCTGCACATTTCTGAGGGCATGTGGTTGCTCTTGCAGGGCCCCCTTTGCCAGGGAGAGCTGGGCCCAGCAGAGCCCTCTTACCAGGAGGAGCTGGGTCCAGCAGAACCCCTTTGCAAGGAGGAGCTGGGGCAGGGCCCCCTTTGCCAGGGAGAGCTGGGTCCAGCAGAACCCCTTTGCAAGGAGGAGCTGGGGCAGGGCCCTCTTTGCCAGGAGGAGCTGGGCCCAGCAGAACCCCCTTTGCCAGGAGGAGCTGGGCCCAGCAGAACCCCCTTTGCAGGAGGAGCTGGGCCAGCAGAACCCCTTTGCTGGGCAGCAGAACCCCTTTGCAAGGAGGAGCTGGGCCCAGCAGAACCCCCTTTGCCAGGAGGAGCTGGGCCCAGCAGAACCCCCTTTGCAAGGAGGAGCTGGGCCCAGCAGAACCCCCTTTGCAAGGAGGAGCTGGGCCCAGCAGAACCCCCTTTGCAAGGAGGAGCTGGGCCCAGCAGAACCCCTTTGCAAGGAGGAGCTGGGGCAGGGCCCTCTTTGCCAGGAGGAGCTGGGCCCAGCAGAGCCCTCTGCTAGAAAGAGCTGGGGCAGGGCCTCCTCTCCCAGGAACCACTGGCTTTCGGTTGTGGGTGGAAGGGGCTTGGGCTCCTCTCCCTTTCTCACCTCTCTGCTCTCAGATGCCGGTGACAAAACGGCCTCGGAAGTCCTCCAGTGACCTGGATCAGGGCAGCCCCTCCCCGACAGAAGAGGAGAACTCAGAGTCATCTTCTGAGTCAGAAAAAAACAGTGACCAGGTGAGAGGGTTTGGGGATTCACTGGAGTGGAAGCTGGCAGGGCAGTGGGGAAAGGACTGGAGGGAGGGTATCAGCACCTGGAGGGCAGAGCAATGGCTCGGGGGAACCTGAGCAGCTTCTGAAGCCATCATGAGGTGATTCCTCTGTTCTTCATCCCTGCCTTCCCCCAGGACTTCACTCCTGAGAAGAAGCCAGTGGCCAGGGCTCCCCGGAGGATGCCAGCAGCAGGGAGGAAGAAGAAGGTAAGGGAGCCTGAGTCTGGGATGCAGCAGGAGGGAGGCTGGGTGGGAGGCTGGGCAGGAGGCTGGGCTCTGTGCTGCTGAGGGAGGAACAGGGGGCAGCAGGGCTTTGCCATGGGCTGGATGAAGGCTGAGCAGGAGGGACCTCGCTGGCACCTCTGTGACCCTTAAGCTGCCATGGTTTGGGGGACACTGCTGAGCCACTGCCACCCCCTGGTGCTACCCTGCTGTGTGCCTGTAGAAGGTGGAGTCTGGCTCCGACTCGGACTCCAAGGGAGACTCAGACTCCGAGCTGGGCAACGCCGCTGTGGACATGACCAAGTCTGACTCCAACTCCGACTCCGACTCCGACGTGTCTGTGAAGAAGGCTCCACGGGGCAGGAAGCCAGGTAACACCCTGGGAGCTGCTTCACAGCTTCACAGCCACTGGAGAGCAAGCAAGGCTCCTGAGGCTCCGGGATCCTCTGTTGTAGCCCACATCCTTGCATCCCTCTGCCCCAGGACCCGCCCTGGGCTCCTGCTGAACCTCAGCTCCTCTTTGCCTTGCAGCTGAGAAGCCTCCTCCCAAGCCCCGTGGCAGGAAACCGAAGCCTGAGCGTGTCCCCACCAGCTCCAGCAGCGACAGGTGAGAGCAGCTGGGACAGCAGCTCCCCGGGGGCTGGGCTGGAGGGTGCCCTCCCCGCGGCGGGCTCTGAGCGTGGTCTGCGCTCCGCAGCGACAGCGACAGCGACGTGGATCGCATCAGCGAGTGGAAGAGGCGAGACGAGGAGCGGCGAAGGGAGCTGGAGGAGAAGAGGAAGAGGGAGCAGGAGGAGGAGATCCGTCGGCTCCGGGAGCAGGAGAAGGAGGAGAAAGAGAAGAGGAAGGAGAAGGCGGAGAAGGGGGAAGAGCTGCACTCCGACTCGGACAGCAGCGCCGAGGATGAAGTGGCCAAAAAGGGCAGGAAAGGTCGGGCTAAGGCCCCTTCCTCCTCAGACTCTGAGCTGGAGCTGGAGAAAGAGGTGAGTGCAGAGCTGTGGGCACACACAGAGCCCAGCATGTCCCTGCACCTCAGGAGGGACTTCCAGCGGTGTCTGGGACCCGTCTCCAGCTTGCCTTACCCCGGGGAGGGCCACGTCCATAGGCACATCCCTGCTCTGCCAATGGGAGCTCTGCCCTGCTCTGCCCGTGGGATGCCTCACTGAGGGAGGGCCCTGCACCTCCAGGGTGCCACCACAGACCAACCTTCCCCAGGCTCCAGCCTCCTTTCAGGGAGCTGTGGAGAGCAATGAGGTCTCCCCTCAGCCTTCTTTCCTCTGACTGAACACCCCCAGCTCCCTCAGCTGCTCCTCCCCAGCCCTGTTCTCCAGGCCCTTCCCCAGCTTCGGTTGCCCTTCTCTGGACCTGCTCCAGCCTCTCAGTGTCCTTTTTGGGTTGAGGACTCCAAAAAGGAACCCAGGATTTGAGGTGCAGCCTCTCTAGATCTTGAGGCCTGGAAGGGACAGATGGGTTCTCCAGCTGGCTACTGCAGGCTGGGGGGGCAGAAGGTACCAAGGTACTGCCTGCTGGAGCAGGGCATCACTCTGCTGCCTCCCAAGGCTTTTCTTATCCCAGGCAGGGGCCCTAGCCCGGCGCCCAGCCTGCTGACCAGGCAGCAGTGGTGTGAGGGGTGCTGCCTGCAGCAGGGAGGGCTCTGCTGCTCTCCTGCATTGTTCTCCTCTCCCAGGTAAAGAAGCCAGTGAAGAAGCAGCCCTCGGAGTTGTCAAGGAAACCAAATCAGAAGGAGAAGAGAGGCCGAGCCGAGGAGAAGCCACGGAACAAGTCAGCATCTCCCCTCCCTTCCTTGCTGCCTCCTCCTCTGGGCACAGGACCCTTCCTCTGCTGCTGCCCAGCCCTCCCTGGCTGCCACCCTGGGGTGGGGATGGGAGCTGCCCTAGCCCAACAGCACCCATGGATGGGGCTAGGCTCTTACCTCCCCCTCATCTCCTAGAGCTGGAGGAGGTGTTGAGGGCACCAGGCTGAGCTTCCTTGCTGTTTTCCATCTCACAGGGGAAGATCCCTGGGGTATCACTCTGGGGCTTGGGGCTTTGCCTCTCTGTAATCCCAGGAAGCTGGGGCATGGGGGAGCTGCTGTCTCGGGGCTCCTGTCTGCCTGGGGGCTTGGGAGATGGGTCTGGACGTGTGGGTGGCCATGGCAGGCCTCTGCTGCTGGCCAGGGGATGCTCTGGGCTGTGCCATCACCCTTGATGTGGTGAGCAGCAGCTTTCACCTGCAGGACTTCTCCTCTCTCCTTTCCCTCCCCCAGGCCTTTGAAAGTGGAGCGAGGCCGGAAGAAATCAGAGCTGATCCCTGAGAGGAGAATAGAGAAGAAAAAGGGTGAGGGAGCTGTGGCTTTGCCATCACTGCAGGGAGGAGAAGGGGTCCAGGGTTGGTTCCTCCATCCCAGGGAAGGGATCTTTCCCACAGAGATTCCCCAGGCTGTGTGGAGACAGTGAGCTTCCCTCTGCACCTCTCCAACCCCTGCTCTTCAGAGAGGCCCTTGGGGCTGTGCTTGGCCTTGGAGAGGCAGGAGGAAACCAGAGCCCTGCTGGGGGGTCCTAGCAATGCTGTGGTCTCCTGCTGGTATCTCAGCCTGTCTCTCTTGCTGCTCCAGAGCCCACAGTTGAGGAGAAACTTCAGAAACTTCACAGCGAGGTCAAGTTTTCCCTTAAGGTGGACAATCCGGTGAGTGCCCCAGAGCCTTGGCATGGCCTGGGGGCTCCCTGCTCCTCCTGCCCTCAGCCACAGCACCAGCCTCGCCCCCCTGGGGCTGCTGAGCCTTTTCGTGCCTTTCTGGCTGCTGGGTGGCATTAGGTGGCCCCAGGGAGACTTCCAGGCAGCTTCTGATCTTGCTGCCATCCTTGCAGGACATCAAGCGGTGTCTGAGCGCACTAGAGGAGCTGGGCACACTCCAGGTCACCTCTCACATCCTCCAGAAGCACACTGATGTGGTGGCCACGCTGAAAAAGGTAGAGCCAGGGGCTTGAGTCCTTCCCTGAGGGAAGCCAGGAGCCTGCTGGGGCCACCCCAGCTCTGGAGGTGTCCTCCCTCCCTCCCTCTCCCTGCTGCAGATCCGTCGCTACAAAGCAAACAAGGACGTGATGGAGAAGGCTGCTGAGGTTTACACCCGCTTGAAGTCACGTGTCCTGGGACCAAAGATGGAGGCAATCCAGAAAGCCAACAAAGCTGGGCCTGAGAAGGACAAGGGGGAGGCAGAAAAGGGCCAGGAGAAGCTGTCAGGAGGGGAGACAAGGAACGAGAAGGGGGAAGAGGAGACCAATGCCGGTAACGCTCCCTGCGCGTCTCGGGCTGCTTCCCTGCTCCCTGTGGGCCCCTGGAGATCCTGGGACCCTTCCTTGGGCACAGCACATCCCACTGGGAACCAGGCACAGGAGCAGTGGTGGCTCTTGGCCTTGCTGGTGCATCAGTTGGCACCTCCAGTCCCTTGCTCACTGCCGTTCCAAGAGTGGGAAGGGAGGGAACAGGGAACGCTCGTGGCAGTGAGAGCAGAGGGCAAACCTCAGCACCCACGCCCTGGTTTGGTGCCTCTGGGCTGAGTTGTAGGCCAGAGCAGCTCCTGGCTGCCAGCTTGAGAGCTGGTCTGTGGCACCAGGGAGATGGTGGAATGTGGAGACGCCCTTGGCCCCTGGCTCAGGCTCTTGCACAGGCAGCTGGTGACTGAGATCTTCCACCCTCACAGCCAGGTCCCTGCAAGAACCTTCCCAGCGGAGCTGGTGGGGAAAACCTGCTCTGGAGCCTGCCTCTGGCTGTGGGGGATGGAAGCTTTGGGGCCTGTCTTGTAGCTACAGGATTAGGCCAAACCTGGGGTCATAACATCACAGAATGGTTTGGGTTGGAAGGGACCTTTAAGATTGTGCAGTTCCAACCCCCTGCCCTGGGCAGGGACACCTCCCACTAGCCCAGGCTGCTCAAAGCCTCATCCAGCTGGCCTTGAACACCTCCAGGGAGGGGGCAACACCTCAGTCTTGGCTGGGTGGCCCTCGCCTGGTCAAGGAGATCCTGTGGCCATGGGTCCTTGGCTTGCCCAGCCCCTTGTGGGTTGAGATGGACAAAGTCCACCATGGGGATGTTAGTGTCTGAGCCTCTCTCTTCCCTTTAGACCTGTCAGGTCCTGTGAATGGGGAATCCCTGTCCCAGAAAGCAGAGGGCACAGAGGAGAAGGACAAAAGCCAAGGGCCAGGAGCTGGAGATGCAGAGGCAGCCACGGAGGAGACCCACAACAAGTGAGCTGGGGGCTGGGGAGCTCCCTGGGAGCTGCTGCACACCCGGGCTGGGCTCTCCCCTGGACGATCTGGGGGAGCTCTCCGGGGTCGTGCTGGGCTTCTCCCAGCTTGGGAAGGAGCCTGGAGCACGGGAGAGAGGCAGAGGGCCCCGCTCTGAGCTGCCTGTGCTCTACCCCAGCAGCGTGCAGGACTATCCCAAGGCCGAGCGAGCCGGGCGGAGCGGAGCGGGCTCGTGGGGAGGCAGAGGCTGTGGAGGACACGGAGGAGAGCTGAGGGGCAGAGGCTGTGAGAGGAGAGAGCAGCCTCTACCTCCTCCCCTGCTTGAGTCCCTTCACCAAGTCACGCTGTAGCTGATGTCCTAGGTCTTGTTGCGTGCCCCCACCCCGCGGGAGCGCCGCCGCGGGGGGGCTGTGCTGGTTGTTTCCCCTCTCCTCTTTGCCGTTGGGGTTTGATGATTTTGGGTTGGTTGTTTTCATTTTGGTTGGTTGCTTTTTATTATTTCCCCCCCCCCCCATCCTTGTTTTATTTTGGTCCCCTCCTCCCTTACCTAATTTCTTGTGATTTCAACCGACATGAAATGAATATAAAAGGTTTTGTAATGAAAAAACTCCAGGAGCCAGAGTCTTTGTTTCTTGAGGCATCACTGACTGTGAGCAGGGGAGGGCAGGAGCAGCCCCCACCCCCCAACAACTGCCCTGGGGGCTGGGATTGGACCCCCACCTCCTTCCTTCCCTCTAGTCCCACTTGGACCAACCTCCTTCCCCGCCCCCCCCCAGCCTGATCCTTGCCAGGACCAGGCACCCAGGGCTGTCCCTAGCTGGGGGTGGGGGGGCTGCTTTTTTGCTTGATTTTTTCCAGCCCCTGTGCTGGGCTCTGCCTTGGCCACAGGAGCTTCTCCCACCCCCTTTCCCCACCCTCATCTTTTCTCCAGTTGGGAGGCAGCTGCTGGAGCCAGAGCCTTGTGCTGCAAGGGAGGCAGCAGAGGCTGGGCAGCAGCTTTTGGGTTAAAACCCAGTGAAATAAAACCCAAACCAAACCCCCAAAGCAGTAGATTCTCTCCCAGCTCACCCAGGGAGGGAACTGAACCATGGCAGGATCCTGCCTTGTGCTGGGCACCATCTTTTGGCTGTTTTTCTGTTTGCCTTCTTTTTCTTTTCCTTTGGGGGGGGGTGGTGTTGTCTTTTTTTTTCTGGTCTGCCAGAGTTTAGCTTTTCTTTTGGTTTTGTGTCCATGTCCAATAAAGATGTTCCCAGCTCAACCAGCTGCTGTGTCCTGAGTCCTCTTGTGCCAGGGTTGGGGGGGGGGGGGGAGGAGGATGCCCCAGCCCTGCTCTTGCTGTAACTCTGCCCAGGGGGAGAGGTTGTCTTTCTTTCCTTTCTTCCTATGCCAGGGCTGATTTCATGCTCCCAAGCCTCTGTAAACAAAACCCAAATAAACCAACACACCCCCCCCTCCAACCCTCTCCCCCCAAATAAAAGAACCAACCCAGCCCTGGGTGCCTCTTACACAACTGCTGGGAAACAGGAGGTGGATGAGGGAGGGTGAGATAGGGGCTGGAGGCTCAGGCTGGGGCCACACAGGGACAAAGCAGCCCCAACAAGGTGGGGGAGGAGAGGGGGGAAAGGAGAGGGAGAGGTGTCACTGGGCCCCAGGAGGGGCTGGTTGAGCCTTGGAGCACCCCAGTAAGGGGTGCATGGCATGGGGGCACAGGTCCTACCCTCCTCCACTACCAGATCCTGCTCCTTGAGCCCCACCCCAGGAGGAGCCTGGCTGTTCCCCTGCAGCTGGGGGCATTTCTGCTCCCACCTTCTGTTCTTGTTCTCCCAACTCCTGGTCTCACCAGAGCAGGGGACAGCCCAGGGGGCTCCAGGGCAAGGGGCAGGGCTCAGCTCTTTCTCTTGCCCTCAGCACAAGGGCCACTGCTCAGGGGTGCAGGGAAGAGGCCAGGGGCCTGAGCCCTCATTACCAAACTGTCCCCTCCAATGGCTCCCTTAGAGGGGAGGTGACCCAGGGCTATGCCCTCAGGACTCCCCTTCAGCCCCTGGCTGAGGCAGGATGGAGCCATGGGACCCCCAATACCACCCCCCCAAAAAGAAGCCTCAGTCCAGAGCAAAACTAACCAGAGTTTATTGCTTCACCAGCAGCCCTGGCACTGCAAGACCAAGGGCTTGAAGGCATCCAGGACAAAAGGGAGAGGGGGGATCCAACCAGGTGCTGGAGATGACCCCAGGAGGCACTTGGGGGAACCAAGGCACAGGTGACAAGGGGGCAGGCTGGAAAGGGTCCCCCCATGGAGGCAGGCACTGTGGTTAGGGGCAAGGTGTGCCAGGCAGGGGTTAGTAGCTGCTCCTACTGAGGCTTGCCGGGGGACACCACCACCCCCCCGGAAGCTGCTACTTCGGCTCCGGCTCCACCAGGCGCTGGCCTGAGGGGGCGAAGGGTCCCACCAGCCAGGTCAGGGGGGTGTTGTGGGCCACGTGCTCCACCAGCTCATCCATCAGCTGGCGAGCCCTGGTGGCGTGGGCTCGGGCCTGCGCCAGCACGCCGCCCGTCAGGTCCTGCAGCGAGGCGACGGAGGCCAGCGAGGAGCGCAGCCCCTCCACGCTCTGCCGGACCTGCCCTGCCTTGTCCTGGATGCTGGCAGGCAGGCCCTGCAGGCTGGACACCAAGGGCTGGCAGGAGCTCTGGAGCTGCTGTGTCAAGCCCTGCAGCATGGCCAAAGTGCCCGACTCCACTGTCTGCAAGGGGACGAGAGGGTGGTGAGAGGTGGGGGTGGGGGTGGGTGACCCCAGCCACCCCCCACCGCCCTTCTCCACCTACCTCTGGGGGCACCAGGTCCTTGCCACCACCTGGTTGCTTCTTGCTCCACTCCAGCCACAGCTGCTGCAGCTTCTCCTGCCCTCCCTGCAGCTTCTGATCCACTCCCTGCTTGAGGTGCTCCACCTGGGAGGCAAGGCAAAGCCTGGCATGGGTGGGCTGCTACAGCCCCAGGGTGGCACTTGGAGGGGGGGGACACACCAGACGGGTCCTACCAGATCAAGGGTGCGCTGGAGCTGTGCCAGCAGGTCCTGGCTGCTCTGGCGAGCGCTCTGCAGCTTGCCCAGGGAGTGCTGGAGGGCTCTGTGCTGCAGCTTGGTGGAGAGGGAGCCCAGGCGCACGAAATAGCTCTGCTGCTGCTTCTGCTGCTGCGGCTCAAAGCCCTCCACAGCCGTGGCCAGCTTGGCTGTGGGAGAGGAGCTGCTGAGGTGGCCCCCCCACCATCACCCCCCTCACCCTGCCCAGGCTCTACCCACCCCTCTCAAAGGGGACCTCCAGCCCACGACATCTCCAGGGGCTGTGGGAGAGGAGCTGCTGGAGCGGCTCCACCACCACCACCCCCCTCCCCCAGCCTCTGCCCACCCCCAGCCTGTGACACATCGCCAGGGGGTCGCGACGGGCTCCTCACCCAGCTCCTCATCGGTCATGGGCAGGTAATGGTCCACCAGCTCCTCTGACTTCTCCAGCACGGAGCCCACGCCGCTCACCACCATCTGGCCCACGGCGGTGCCCATCACGGTGTTGACTCCGCTGCTCACGGCTGACTTGGTCAGCTCCACGCTGCCCTGCACAGCGCCCTTGGTCCTGTCCATCACCCCTGTCACCCGGCTGCTCACCGCCTCCCTGGCCCCAGCCACGGTGCTGGTCAGGACATCCTTGGCCCCAGTCACCGTGGAGGTCACCAGCTGCTTGGTGTCTGAGATGAGCTGTTGGGGGGGACACCACAAACCCTCTGCTCAGCAGTGCTGGGGAGCACCTCAAGGGTGCTTGAATCACAGAATTTCAGGGGCTGGAAGGGACCTCGAGAGATCCATCCAGTCCAACCCCCCCTGCCAGAGCAGGATCACCTACACCAGGTTTGCCCACCCCACCCAGCTACCTTCTCTGGGGGGTGCTGCAGGATGGGCAGCTTCTCCTCCAGCTTATCCAGCCCCTTGCAGGCATATTCGTTGGCAGTGGAAACTGCAGATGACAAGAGGGATGAGTTGCAACACCCTGCTGCCTCGGGAGAGCTCTGTTAGGGCGTGGGAGCACCCCAAAACTCATGGGGTGCTGCCCCCCCCCCCCCCCCCCCAGCTTCTCCAGCCCTTCACAGGTGTATTTGGTGGTGGAAACTGGAGATGAGAAAAGAGCTTTCTCCTGTCCTGCTGCCTTGCAAGAGCTCTGCTAAGGGCCAGGTTTGGGGCAGGGGGGGCCTCAAACTTGTCAGGTGCTTCCCTCTTCCATCTTCTTCTCCAGCTTCTCCTTCAGCCCCTCTCAGGTGAATTTGGTCATGGTGGAACCCAGGGATGAGGGAAGAGCTTTTCCCTGTCCCACTGCCTCACAGGAGCTCTGCCAGGGCTAATTTGGGGGCACCCCACACCCCGCGGGGTGCTGTCCCACTCACTCTGTGGCTCCAGCTTGGTGAGGAGGGGCTGGGCGCCGCTGACGGCCGCTGCTGTCAGCGTCCTCACTCCCTTCTCGGCGGCGTCGCAGACGGACTTGACGTAGGGGTGGCAATCCTTGGTGGAGGCGTAGGCGGTGGAGACCATGCCGTAGGCTGAGCTCACCAGGGGCAGGCTGGCCACCCGTGCCCCGATGCTCTGAGGGGGCACAACGGGGTCAGGATGAGGGTGTGGAGATGATGGAGCCCCCAAATCTCCCAGCCGATGGGGGACACCATGCACCCTCAACTTCCCAAGCGTGGTTTTGAGGTAACCTGAGGACTCCCCCAGCCCACCCGAGGGTAGGATAACCCCAAAGCCCTGTCCCCAAGCAGGGACCCCTCTGGACAGCCCCACTCCCGACCCCTCCGTGCCCCCACTGACCTGCTGCTCCTCAGCCTTGGGCTGCACCGTCGCGGGCTCGCTGGTGGCCATGGCGGGGGCTGGCGGGGGGGACACGGAACCGTAAGTTGGATCGGAACTCCCCGGATCCACACCCCCACCCCCCCGCAGGCCAGGAAAGCCCAGGTTATCCCCTTCCCAGGAGCAGGCTCTCACCTCGCGAAGCTCAGTTTAGGCCTTGGACTCGCCCCTCGCCCTCCCCTCCGTTCTTTATAGCCCCGGAGGCCGGCCCCGAGCACATGTGACCGGGAACACGCCCAGCGGGGCCGGCCCGGGGCGGTCCGGGAGCACCGACCCGTGGGGGCCGCTGGGGCTCGGGGTGTTGGGGCTGGTGCCGTGACCCCTCCCTGGGACAGGCTGCACCGACCTCTGCCACCGGAACCCCCCGGACCGGGCTGCACGACCCACCCTGGGATCGGGACCAGGCTGCGCCGGACGGCCCAGGACTGGATCCCCCTCTCAGGGACCGAGCTGCACTGATCCCCACCGGACAGGGACCCCCACACACACCCGGGACTGGATCTCCCGGGACCGGGCTGCACCGACAGCCCCCGAGACCGTGCTGCAGTGATACCCCAGAACCAGATCACCCCCGGATCAAGCTGCATCGACCCACCAGGACCGGAACACCCCCGGGACCGGGCTGCATTGGCCACGCCATGACCGGGTGCCCGGGACGGGGCTGTACCGATCCCCGCCCCGGGACCGGGATCCCCCTGGCACCGGCCTGCACCGATCTCCCCTAACACCGAGCCCCCTTCCCCCGCAAACCCCGCCGGCCCCTCGGGGGAATGCCAGTGCCGCCCCCCGCAACTTGCCCAGCGGAGGTCAGACTGGTGCCAGCGGGTGCAGTGTCAGGAGGACGGACGGACAGTCCCAGGGAACCCGGTGCCACCCCGATGGGCACCGTGGCGACGCTGTGCCCACAGCGTCAGGGATGCCCTGAGCCCAGCTCCGTGGTGACGCTAAGTGGTGCAAAGTCCAGTGCTACATGCTGGGGGTCACAGTCCAGGTGCCCGGGCACACACATGGCACCCTGCTGCCACCTGGCACCTCACTGGCACCCAGCCAGCACCTTCCACCCTCCTAACCTTCTGGCACCCTCCATCCTGACACCTTACTGGGACCCTCCACCCTGGCACTTCACTTGTCACTCTCCTCCCCAAGACCCCACCAGAACCCTCCACTTAAGCATCCCCCCAAGCACCCTCCACCCTGGCACCCCCCGGCACCCTCCACTCCAGCATCTTGCCAGGACCCCTCCACCCCAGCACCCCACTGGCACCTATCCCAACACTTCACCAGCGAAACCCTCCCCACAGGGCCACCCTGCACCCCCAGCTCTGTGCCAAGCCCTGGCACCACCCTGTGGCCTTGTGGCAGCCGGCGCTAGAGGCTGTGACTCATTTTAAGGCCCAAAAAGTTGTTTTCTTCTTCTTTCCAAGCTTTGGAGGCTTCTAGAACAAGAAATCCAAACATTCCCTGGCTCTGGGGACACCACAGGGAGCCCCAGACTCCACAACGGGCAGGGTTGAGCCCACGGTGTGTCCTACACATGCCACTGTCCCTTTTCACAGGAGTTCCACGCTGGGTCATGGAGTCCATTGTCCCCTTGTCCCCCGTGGGCATCGGGGGCTGCTGCTGGGGGTGCTCCCGTGGGTGCTGCCCTAGCCCGGCAGCGCTGGCGGCTCAGCGCTAGCTGCAGCACCGCGGGGCAGCTGGCACACGGTGCGTCCCTTCCACGGTGACACAGCCCTCCCACTTGGCCATCTCCACGGGGACATCCTCCGGGTACTCCACCAGGGCAGGGGCGAAGGGTCCTGCCAGCCAGGGCACGGGGGCGTGCTGCCCCACGTACTCCAGCAGCTCGTCGATGTTCGACTGCGCCCTCTGCATCGTCTCCTGGCTCTGCGCTAGCACCAAGCCCGACAGATCCTGGAAGGTGTGGACGCGGGAGAGGGAGGCCTGCACGTCCTCCACGACGTGCTGGACCTGCCCGGCTGTCTCCTGCACGCTGCTGGGCAGTGCCCGGGCGCTGGAGACCAGGCGGGCGCAGGCGGCGTGGAGCTGTCGCAGAAGCCCACGGAGCATGGCCAGGGTCCGCGGCTCCACCTGCAAGGCAGTCGGCAGGCAGCGGTGGCCCTGGGGTGTGGTGGGCACCCTGCCCGGCCCAGCTTGGGCCCCATACCTTGGTATCCTTCAAGGGCATGGCCCCCCAGCCTCTATCCTGGTGTCCCCTATGGACAGAGGACCCCACCCCATGCCTCACTGTTTCCCATGCCCAGCCCTGCCCTATTTCTTCTGTGGGCATGGCCCTCAACTCCATACCTTGGTGTCCTACGTGGTCATGGTTCCCCAACCTGTAGCTTGGTGTCCTCCACGGCCATGGCCCCCACTTCATACCTTGGAGTCCTTCACTGGCATGGACACATAGCCCCCCCCCAGTCCCTCCCTGCCTTCCCTGGGTGCAGGTCCCCCCAGCATACTCATGACTCCCACAGGCACCACTGCTCCATACCTTGCTCTCCTCCACAAGTGTGCCCCCCCCCCCCCCATACCTGTGTCTTCCATGGTGCCCCCACCCAGTACCTCACTCTCCTCCATGGGCACAGCATCCTGCTGGCTCCAGTCCTGCCACATGCGGTGGAGATGCTGCCGGGTGCCGTTCAGGGGCTCCTCCGTGCCCTGCCGTCCCTGCTCGATCTAAGGGACGGGACAGAAAGGTGGGAGTACACCGCGGGGGTGTCAAGCCGGCACGGGGCTGGCACGGGGCTGACACAGTCCCTGTCGCATCCTTACCAGCTTGATGACGTGGTGGAGCTGGGCCAGGACCTGCTGGGCGCTGTGCCATGCCCGCTGCAGCTCACCCAGTGGGCGCCGCAGGGCTCGGTGCCGCAGCTTGGCCGAGAGTGAGCCCACGCGGACGAAGCAGCTCTGCCGCCGCCTTGGCCGCTCTGGCACGGCCGCCTCCGCGCCTGCCAGCCTTGCTGCGGGGTGAGAACCATCTGGCTGGACCACCCCACGCTGGAGCACCCCGAACTGGGCACCGGAGCGCCCCAGCACCGGCACCGAGCTGAGCGCTCTCCATTGCGGGGGCCCAGGGGTGAGCATTGCCCATGTGATGCTTGGCCATCAGGTCATGTGGCGGTGTCACCAAACAGCCAGGTGGCCTCTGCGGTCACCACTGCTGTCACATGGGACCAGCTCTGGGCACCGCTGCCCTGTGCTGAGCTAAAAATACCCGGGTGGGCGGCACGGGGCTATATTTGCCTCCTGGTTTCCAGGTGAGAGTTCACCACCCACCACCGAGCCACGTTCCCCAGCTTCAGCTTCCCGACTGATGGGGACTGTCCCCTGCGTGGTGTTTTGGTGGCTGTAGGCACCGTGTGGTGCCGAGTGCTGCCCTGGCACCGCTGCAGGGCCCAGGGGGCACCCAGGGAGGTGCTGGGCAATGCTGTGGGGGTTCCAGCAGCCTCAAATCTGGGAGACGGTTTCCAGCACCACTCACCCGGCTCCTCCTCCGAGCCAGGCAGATACCGCTCCACTAGCTCCTCGGACTTGCCCAGCACCACGTCCACCCCTGTGGCCAGCAGCTGCCCCACGCGGGACCCCACCACGGTGCCAACGCCAGTGCTCAGTGCCAAGCGTGTCCTCTCCATGCCACCCTGCACGGCGCCGCGGGCCAGCCCCACCGCACCGCTCACCGTGGACGCCACCAGCTCCTTCGTGCCTGCCACCACCTGCGAGGGGACAGCACAGGGATGTCTTCTCCAGCCTGGGACCCCCTCCACATCCCCTCCACCCCCTGTGCCCCCCGGGGAGACGTTACCTGCTCTGGGGGGTGCTGCAGGATGGGCAGCTTCTCCTCCAGCTTATCCAGCCCCTTGCAGGCATATTCGTTGGCAGTGGAAACTGCAGATGACAAGAGGGATGAGTTGTAACACCCTGCTGCCTCGGGAGAGCTCTGTTAGGGCTCGGGAGCACCCCAAAATTCATGGGGTGCTTCCCCTCCCCCCCCCTCCAGCTTCTCTAACCCTTCACAGGTGTATTTGGTGGTGGAAACTGGAGATGAGAAAAGAGCTTTCTCCTGTCCTGCTGCCTTGCAAGAGCTCTGCTAAAAGGGCAGTTTTTGGGGTACCCCAAAACTCAAGAGTTTGTTCTCCCCCTTCAGATTCTCCTCCACCTTCTCCAGCCCTTTGCAGAGTTATTTGGTGGTGAGGGAAACTACAGACATGAAAACTGATGAATCTGAACAGTTTGCTGCCTCACAAGAGCTCTGCTAAGGGCCAGGTTTGGGGAGGGGCCTCAAACTTGTCAGGTGCTTCCCTCTTCCATCTTCTTCTCCAGCTTCTCCTCCAGCCCCTCTCAGGTGTATTTGGTCATGGTGGAACCCAGGGATGAGGGAAGAGCTTTTCCCTGTCCCACTGCCTCACAGGAGCTCGGCCAGGGCTATTTGGGGGCACCCCACACCCCGCGGGGTGC
Source organism: Colaptes auratus (assembly GCA_015227895.2). NCBI lineage: Eukaryota > Metazoa > Chordata > Aves > Piciformes > Picidae > Colaptes > Colaptes auratus. The sequence continues at coordinate 8,867,075 of JAAWVA010000037.1, read as the reverse complement.
TGTCCCACTCACTCTGTGGCTCCAGCTTGGTGAGGAGGGGCTGGGCGCCGCTGACGGCCGCTGCTGTCAGCGTCCTCACTCCCTTCTCGGCGGCGTCGCAGACGGACTTGACGTAGGGGTGGCAATCCTTGGTGGAGGCGTAGGCGGTGGAGATGGCACCACAGGCCGAGCTCACCAGCGTCAGGTTGGCCACCCGGCTCACCACGCTCTGCCAGGGGTTGATGCTGGTGATGGTGGTGTCCACGGTGCTGCCCACAGCCCCCCAGACCCTTCTTGCACCCCTTACCTTCAGCTCCTGACCATCCTCTGCCGTCATGGTGGTGTGGGCTGACATGCTGGCTGTGGCTGCTTTGGGAAGAGAAGGATCACAGGGTGATGGATCCCAGGGGGAGGCCAAACCCCATGGTCCGCCCCCCAGCATTCTGAGGAAGCAGGACGCTGTGGGTCTGAGCCCAACAGCCCCCCCTCCCAGCCCCCACTGCTCTGAGGGCTGAGACCTGTCAACTCATGACAGGAGTGGGAGAGGGCTGGAGGCTTCTGAGCTGTTTGGGGGGGGTCTCAGGGGAGTCTGGAATGGATTTGGCGATGAGGCTAACCTCTGTCGGGTCCCCTCAACCCCTCTCGTGCTCCCCTCATCTCTCCTTAAGTTCCTCCCATCCCAGTCTGGAGCTGGGAACGGGCTTGGAGTGATTCAGCCCAGGCTGGGCTGGTTCGCCTTTCGCAATCCTGCGCTAGGGACGTGCCGCCAGTCACTGTCACCTCGGCTGGGACAGCCCCAGGACCCACGGCAGCCCCTCTCCCGCTTTGCCCCTCAACCCCCAGCAGCGTCGCTGCTCCCCTGGCCCGCCCCTATGCACTCCCGGGGCGAGTCCTAGGTGGGCTTTGGGGGAGGCTCGCGAGCAGGTCCACGGCAGGCGGTGGGTCCCCTTGGAGTTCCTGTCCCCCTGGGTCTTACGGGGTTGGGGGCAGGTCCTTTTGGGTCGCTGGGGCTATCCCCTTGGCTCCTAGGTGGCAGGTCCGGGGCGGGGGGTGTGTGGGAGAAGGTCCCCGTGGATCCCTGGGGGTCCCCTTGGGTCCCATGGGACAGGTCCCTGGAGGGGATCAGGAACCGTTGGGGTCCCTGGGGCGCTCTGGGGCAACCATCAAGGAGAGGGGCGACAGGCAGGAGACCCTTGGGACCGCCCCTCACCTCTGCCCCACTCCAGCCCACCCGAAGCCCCCCGAGGCCGGATCCAAGGACCCCCTCTCGGGACCCCGCTCCAGTCTCCACCCTCCAACCACGATGATGTCCCGGGGTCCGTACTTACGGCGGGGGGGTGGGGGTCTGTGCAGACCCCCTATCGTGATCGCGATCCTTGGATGCGACCCCTGCCCCCCGCCCAATTTGGGATTCAGAGTTGGCGGCGGGAGCCAATCAGCGAAGGGGCGGGGTCTAGAACTCACCAATCAGGAGGGAGGGGCGGGCCCAGAGGCCGGGGTCTGGGCGGTGCCGCC
>JAAWVA010000037.1:8831846-8865571 GCA_015227895.2 Colaptes auratus | reverse complement strand
TCGCAGCGGGAGCTGATCCCGGCTCCTTCCCATGGGATCCCAGATCCCAGCCCAGCCACGAACCCATCAGAAAGGCACTGGGAAAGTGGGGACGACACTGGGAAGGAGGGGGGGGGACACTGAGAAATGAGGGGACACTGGGCAGTAAGGGGGGACACTAGCAAACGAGGGGGAACACTAGGGACTGAGGACATCAGCCACATGTAGGACATCCCCATTGCCATGGAGGGGGGTGGGGGTCACCGGCGTTACTCCCCCCGGCTAAAATGACCATGGGACACACCCCCCCACACCCCCCCATCCCAACCCAGCTGCTGCTGCCGCCGGGTCTAGGGGGCTCAGCAACCCCCCCGGGTTTCCGTTGCGGGGCCGGTTCAGATGGCAGAGCCAGGAAGCAGCTGTCCCCGCGGCGGGGACGGAGCAAATGTCACCCCGGCCACCTGGCACCGCAGGCTGGCCCTGGCCCCGGCCCCCGCCATGTGCGTGTCCCCCACCTCTGCCAAGCAGCACATCCCGGGGAGGGGGGGTCTGCATAGACGCAGCACCCCCAAGGCTGTAGAGGGGGTGTCAAGAGGACGGGGGCTCCCCAGCATGTCCCCACGCGAGTGGCAGGGAGAAGAGGCCAGCAGGGTGGCAGCGACGCACACACAGAACCCACCTTGGCGCTTCCGCGGCCCCGGCGGTGGCTCAAATGTCCCCCCCCGGCTCTCCTGCTCCGGTTACCGGCTCCGTTTACAGCTGCCGTTTATAGCCCCCGTCCCTGTCCCTGTCCCCGTCCCTGTCCCCTCCCCATCTCCCACGACACCCCCCCATCCCCCTTCCCCTGCCGCTGGCCTCTAAGGTGGGGACGCCGGACCCCCCCCCCCCCCCCCCCATCCTCAGGCATCAAAGGTGTCTGCACCCCCTCCCCAGGCTCCGTGTCCCCCTCTCTGTGTCCCCTCCTTGTCACCTTTGGGTGGCTTTGTCACCCGTGGCGGGTGCCCAGGGGTGAGACGAGCTGCTGGGTGCTGTCATCACCCACCGGGTGACATCCACGGGGGCTGGGTGTCCCCGGCATGTCCCTTCCCCCAAGCCAGGGCGATGCTGGTGGCCGGCCAGAGCCGCATGGTGATTTGAATATTAATTAGATGCTCATTTGCGTATGAAGGCAGATTCCCTGATGGGGAAGGGTCATGATTCACGCCCAGATAAACCCTGTGGAGGGGACAGTGGTGGTGGCAGGAAGGGGCACCCCGTGCTGTGCCCTCCCCCTCGCCCCCCAATTCACAGTCCCTGTCCCCAGGCCCACGGCTGCCCTGTGCCACCCCCAACTCACAGCCCTTGTCCCCCATCCCTTCCAGGGCACATGGATCCTCCTGTCTTGTTGCTCCCCTCAAGGCACTTTGAATGTGCAGCATCACCTCGTGTCCCCCCAAAGACTGTCCCCTCCCCTGTCCCCAGCAGCTCTCATCCTCACTTTCCCCCAAGGGACACATTCCCTCCTGTCCCTCCTGTCCTCCCCAGGACTGTCATCCCCCTTGTCCCCAGGGCCACTTATTCTCCCTTGTCCTTCCTGTTCTCATCCAGGTCACCCCCTTGCCCCCCTGTCCCCCAGGTTACTCACCCACCTTGTCCTTCCTGGTCTCCTGCACCACCCCAGCAGCTCTACACCCTGACCAGGTCCCCTCAGGCTGCCCAGGCTCGCCTTGGCACCCTGATTTGGCACCCACATGGCTCCAGGGTGGGTGGCCACAAGCCGTGGGTGGCTGCAGACAGGTGTTGCCAGCAGGAGCAGGTTTGGCCACTCTGTGTCACCACTTCTGGTCTTGTGCCTCAGTTCCCCTCGGTGTGAGAAGAGGCAACCACCTGCTCCCCCCCATGAGCTTGACCACCACTCCTGGGACCCCCCACCCAAAGCCTTCCTGGTCTCCTGGACTTCACCTCCCTTGCTTACCCCAGGGTGTCCCATCCCCAGAGATCCCACATCCCCAAGGCATTACGTCCCAAACTGTCCCACCCCCATGAAGCCCCTGTCCCCAGGGCCCCCAGTCCCCAGAGCCCCCATCACTACAGACTCTGTCCCCAGGGTCTCCCACCCACAAGCAGCTCCATCCCCAGGAAGTCCCATCCCCTGGGATCCCTGTCCCCATGGAGTTCCCACCCCCCGGATCTCCCACCCCCAGAGAATCTCATCCCCAGGGTCCCCTGTCCCCATGCAGCCCTCAGCCCTAGGATCTCCCACCCCCAAGAAGCCTCATCTGGAGGGTCCCCTGACCCCAGGGTGCTCTGTCCCATGGGATCCTAGTCCTCGTGGAGCCCATGGCCCCCACCCCAAGGGATCTCTGTCCTCATGAGGCCAATGTCTCCAGGGTCTCCCCGCCTCGAGAAGCCCCAACCTCAGGGTCCCCTCTTCCCAAGGTGTCCTGGCCCAAGGGATCACTGCCCCCAGGAGACCCTCTTCTTGGGATCCCTTTTCCCCAGTGATCCCTGTCCCTAGGGTGCCCAGTCCTGGAATTTGCAGAGGGCTCTGTCAGCTCCCAGTTCAACCACAACAGCCAACAGGTCTCCTGTGGGAGACCCTACAATAACAACCAGTCACCACACGGCCCTGCCCCGGGGCACAACCCTGCAGCAGCCACGTGTCTGCACCCCACTCCCAGCAAGAACCCCCTAATAACAAGCTGGGAGCCCCATCATTCACTGGGCAGGAGCTGGCACACCCACAGTGACCCAAAAAGGATCTCAAAGCAGCCCCAACACCCCAATAAAACACCCCCAATAAACACCCCCAATCCCAAGGAAACACCCTGAAACCCAAGGAACCCCCCCAATCCCAAGGAAACACCCTGAAACCCAAGGAACACCCCCAAATCCAAGGAAACATCCCCCAATCCCAAGGTAACCCCACAATTCCCAAGGACCCCCCAAATCCCAAGGAATGCCCCCAACAATAACAGCCCCTCCCTAGAGCCCAGCAGCTGTGGAGAAGCAGCAGAGCTGGAGGAGGTACCGGGAGGGTTGGGAGGGGGTGCTCAGCCCCCCTGATTCTTCACGTTTTGGGGGGTTCTGGGGGGCTTCAATCTCCCTGCTGGGTTCCTCCCAGCCCCGGCCACGCTCTGGCTGGGAAGAATGGAGCTCTGAGCTGCTCCAGGCCCAGGCTCTGGTGACTCCAGCTCCCATCTCTGTGCTTCCAAACACTTCGGTGGAGCCAAGCAAGACTCAGGCTCTGCCTGGTCAGGCTGCACCCACCTGGGGCCGCCACAGCCTCACCACTGTGTCACTGTCCCCAGCATCACCCTGTCCCCAAGGGTGATGGGCCAAGGGTGGCCCTCACCAAGCCACTCCTGTCTGGTGGCACCCACTCTGCTGACCTTCCCCTGAGGCACCAGCCTGCTGGGGACACCAAGGGATGGGGACAGTGGTGTGGTCAGGAGACACTGCCAGCTCCCAGTACAGAGGGTGGGACGGGGCTGTCGGTGCCAGGAGCACACCCTGCGGCCTCCTCATCCTCACGGTGAGGCTGAAGGCTCCCCAGTGTGATGCTACTCTGATGTCCTTGTGCAGACACCAAACTCAAAGGCATTGGTGGTGGCACCTGCCCCGTGGAGGCAGCAATGGGGGGTGGCACCCAACCACTCACCACCCTGAGCCACCAGCAGCCTGGCACCAGAGCAGCCGGAGGAGGCTCTGCAGCAGTGCTGAGGGCTGGGATGCAGGATGCAGGGCATGGAGTGGGAGGTGGGATGCAGCACGTGGGGTTGGGGTGCAGGATGCGAGCCGGGGTGTGGGTGGGGATGAGGGATGCAGGATGGGATGTGGGCTGCTAGCTGGGATGCAGGATGTGAGCTGGGATGCAGGCTGGGATGAAGGATGCAAGTTGGGATGCAGGCTGGGATGTAGGATGCAGGATGCAGACTGGGATGCAGGCCGGGATGCAGGATGTGAGCTGGGATGCAGGCTGGGATGTAGGATGGGACATAGGATGCAGGCTGGGATGAAGGATGCAAGTTGGGATGCAGGCTGGGATGTAGGATGCAGGATGCAGACTGGGATGCAGGCCGGGATGCAGGCTGCTGGCTGGGATGCAGGCTGGGATGTGAGCTGCTGGCTGGGATGCAGGCTGGGATGGGAGCTGCTGGCTGGGATGCAGGTTGGGATGCAGGATGCCAGCGGCAGCAGAGAACAAAGGGCTATTGTTCACGGGTCTGCGTCCTGTGCTGCCCCCCCTCCCGCCCAGTGCCTCACCGAGGTCCACTGCCCCCTCACTGCCCTCCTAGTGGCTTCTCCTCCACCCACTGCCACCACCACAGGGGTGGCAAAAGTTCCTGTCCCCTGGGTGGGCCTGCCACGTGTGCTGGGTGCTGTCTGTGTGCATGGGAGTGTGTGTGGGACATGTGCAGGTGTGTGCACAGCACGTGCCATGTGTGTGTCACGTGTGTGTGCAGGGGGGGGTGTGCCACATGTGTGCCCCAACTGTCACACGTGCCCCAACTGCCATGGGTGTGCAGGGGTTGGTGTGCACAGGGGGTGTCACACGTGTGCAGGTGTGTGGGCCCCACGTGTCATGTGCATGCTGGCTGGCACATGTGTCTGGCACATGCGTGTACACCACGTGTAATGACTGCACAGGTGTCTGTGCAGGTGTCAGACGTGTGCAGGTGTCTGTGCGAGGAATGTCACACGTGTGTGCAGCTGTGCACAGGGAACACATGTGTGCAGGTGTCTGTGCAAGGAATGTCACACGTGTGTGCAGCTGTGCACAGGGATCACACGTGTGCAAGTGTCTGCATGTGTCACACGTATGCAGGTGTCTGTGCAAGGAATGTCACACGTGTGTGCAGCTGTGCACAGAGATCACACGTGTGCAAGTGTCTGCATGTGTCACACGTGTGCAGGTGTCTGCATGTGTCACACGTGTGCAGGTGTCTGTGCGAGGAGCATCACGTGTGCAGGTGTCTGCATGTGTCACACGTGCAGGTGTCTGCATGTGTCACACGTGTGCAGGTGTCTGCATGTGTCACACGTGTGCAGGTGTCTGTGCGAGGAGCACCACACCCACGCAGGTGTCCGGCCCGGGCAGGGCCAGAGCTTCCCAGCGCTGGGTCACGCCGGGAACGCTGACCTGAGGGATGAGGTGCAGCCAGTGCCAGGCTTATTCCCAGCTCCCATTCCCTACCTGCTGCCCTGGGCAGAATCTGGCCCTGCGTGGGACAGGGATGGAGCCCAGCTCCCAGCCTCCCAAACCACCTCCTCAGCGTTCCCTCCTCTCCCGGTGCTTTGTCCCAACGTCCCCAGCGGGAGATGATGGACGGGGCTGGTGAGAGCAGGCAGCGTGTTCCCAGCACCCAAACTGGAGCCGGATCCAGTCTCTCTCTGAGGAGCCCCATGGGTGCTACCACCACTGCCCCTCCCCATCCCATCCCCCACTTCCAGGTCCTTGGGGTGTTGGGCTGGGGGTGGCTGCAAAGCCACAGACTGTCCCCTGCTCCATGCCTCAGTTTCCCCACGCGATGCCTGGCGACCCCATGGGGCACCCACAGCCGTGTCTCGCCCCACTGAGGATGTGCCACGGCTCCCCCAAGGCCACCATGGGTCCCTCCCGTCCCAAAATCCAGCCGGCACCAAAGCGGGCACGGAGCTGGGCCGCGTTGCCGGCGGGTTTGATGGGATTATCCCGGCGGCTGGGATTACACCGGGAAAAGCCGGGGATTAGCCACGGCGCATCGGCACGCCGCTGCCGCCGCCGCCGCCGCCTCGCCACCAGCCGGCCGAACTGGGCTGAACTGGGAGCAACTGGAAGCGAGGTGTGACTGCCAAAAGCCCTGCGGTTGGGCTCCCCTGGGATCTCCTCCCGGGATCGCTCGGCTTCACCAGCCGCTCTTTAATTAACCGGCTGCCGGGAAGCGGCGCAGGGAGAGGCGAGAGGGATCCTTTTCTTTCACCCCGGCTTTTTTTCTGGTGTGTGTTAATTTGACAAAAGTGTAATTAAATAGGGAGCAAAAAATCCTGTTAGCACCAGGCAGCCCCACTGGGAGCTCCTCTGAGCCAGACGATTGCTCTTCCTCTCCCTCCCACCCCCACCAAGGGAAACCTTCGTCACCCCTTGCGGGGGACAGAGCCCGAAGGTCCCCAGGGATGAGCTGGAGTTGTCTTCCCCGCTCCGTGCCTCAGCCAGTGCCACCAGGTCCCCTCTGTGGTGGGGATGGGGGCTGCTGAGTGTAGGGCAGCATCCTTTGGGGTCCCACGCTCTGGGAGCTGCCCCCACATGATCCTGGGGGTGAGGAGGAGACCAGAGCAACCGGAGATGCAGCACCCACGGTGCTGGCGATGTTGATGGTGATGGGGGTGACACTGGGGGTGATGCTGGTGGCGACGGGGCGATGCTGCTGGTGACCGGGTGCTGCTGGCGGTGACGGGGTGCTGCCGGCGGTAGTGGGGTGATGCTGGCTGTAACTGGGTGTTGCTGGTGGTGATGGATCAGGCACAAAGGGGTTAAGCAGGCGCAGCAGCGGAGCCCAGATGGAGCCGGGCTTGCTCTTGGTTTTCTTTACTATTATTTATGTCACCGAACGCACGCCGCGAATGCCACCGCACCGGCACCGCCGCGAAACCATCCCACCCAGCCTGCCGGCAACCCGTTTGCCCAGCACAGCCAGAGATGCCAGCGTGGGGGGGAGACGCGGGGGGGGGGGGGGAAACAACCACCAAACCAAACCAAAACACTGGGGGCTGCTTCCAGTTGAGGGAGGTGGGGATGTAAACCTGCAAAAAACCCTCACGGAAGGCAGCCCCGGGAAATGGATGGGGCTGGAGCGGCCCCGGCGCGGGAGATGCACCGGGAGGCCGGCGCGGCGCAGCCCACCGAGGAATTAAATGGCATCCAAACTGGCAGGTTTAATTAAAAATATTCCGGCTCGTCTCAGGATCCCGACTGCATCCGGCACTGCAGCAGGGACGCGCAGCCAGCGCCGGCGCCCGGCGAGGGGCACAGGCGGGCAGGGGCCTCGTGGCCACCACGTTCAGCACCCAAGCACCAGACCCAGCACCGCTCCGGGAGGGCTGGTGGGGAAAGGAGAGCGCTCCCGGGGAGGCACTGGTTGAACCGGGAGCCGAAGCATCGCGGCGCAAGGTGTGAGGGACGTTGGTTGGTTGAGGGAGATGGGGACAGCCAGCCCGGTGTCACCCAGCCCGCTGCCACCCAGCCCGCTGCCACCCAGCCCGCTGCCACCACCCTGCCCGGCGACTTTGGGATCCTGGGAAGGATCGGTAGGTGATGAAGCCACCAAGCCCCTTTTGGTTTAGGGACAACAGGAGGGTGCCCCCAAGTAGCTCTGCCGCGGGGAGCAGCACGCCCACGCGTGTGCACACGCATGAACACGCGTGTCCGTGTGGACAGGAGCATGCCTGGCCACCTCTGGCCTGCTGTGGTCACCAGGAGCTGCCGCTGCCGGCAGCTGAATTTGGTGAATTCTCTTTGTTTATGGGAGACGGCAGCGAAAATATTTCGGGAAGCAGCTCCCCGGGGGATGAAGGTGTTTGGGGGGGGCGGGGGGGAGAAGGAGCTGCCTCCCCCACAGCGAAAACATCGAAGCACTGAGCTGCCCCCCAGCCCCCTCTAAGCAACCCCCTCAGGGACCATTTGCAGCCACCCCTCCCATGCCCAAATCCTCCCCACCGCAGCCACGTGCCCCGGTGACAGCGGTGACCCAATTCCCGTGTCACCCCGGGGACGTCTCGGCGGGGCTGGCACAGCATCGCTGCCTGCGCCCAGCACCTCGGCACCCACCTGGATCCGGCCCCTGGCACCCAGCGGGGACATTCGCCTGCCAGTATGGCTTTGGGGAGCGGGGGGGGGGGGGGGGGACGGACACAGGGGGCATGGTGCTGTCAGAGCCCTGGCACCCAGGGTTGGATCCTGCACCAGCTGGCTGGGTGCTGAGCGGGGAGCTGCCCTCTAGTGTCACCAGCTCAGGCCCTAAACTGTGGCAAAAACTGGCAACGGGGGACACATGGAGGGTCCCTCCCCAAGCCAATCTGCCCCTTCCCCAGGGTGGTCTCAGCGGGACAGGGAGGGCTCAGCCATCCCACACGCCTCCCAGTGCGTCCCGGAGCAGGATGTGGCCCCACTGGGGGCCAACCAAGACCTGAAGAGATTGGGGAGCAGAGACCAGGGGGCGCACAGAGTGGTGCCTCAGTGACACCCTTGTCCCCACTTCTCCCAGGCTCTGGGGACCAGCAGAGGCAGCGTGCTGTTGAGGGTGGGGGGGTCACTCACAGCAGGCTCCCCCCCTGCTCTCCAGGGTAGGTGAAGGGGTTGGGTGTAGCACCCAAACCCGGGGGGGGGGGGGGGGGCTCCCCTCCGCATCCCAGGCTCACAGCCTCGTTTGGGGAAACTGAGGCAGAGCTCACCCAAGGTCACCCCGAACCAGCTGCACAGTTCTCTGCCCTCCCCAGCTCTTCTGCCCCCCACTAAGGCTCCCCACACAGGGACAGGGCTCCCCACTACCTCCCGCTAAAAAGGGAGGGGGGTCTGGAAGGGATTCGGGGGGGGGGGGCAGCACCCCAACTTCTCTCGGCTATGTGGCAGCACTGGAGGTCAGCGCTGGAGGGGCTGGGTGGGGGTGATGGAGTCGGGGTCCCCAAGGCACCCCACAGCGAGGGCGACAGTAGCCCCCACCCCACATTATTTTAGGGTTACCTTCCCCCAGTTCCTCAGACAGTTCAACGGTGCTGAGCCCCAAAATGGGGGGAGAGGGACGAGCCCTCCCCCAGCCCCAGAGCGGCTGCCTGCATGGGGCTCCCTGGCCCTGCCCTGCCACCGGGGGTGGGGGAAACTGCCTGCCAGCCCCCCCCCCCTCCAAATTCATGGAGGGTGCCCCACTTCTGTCAGACGTCGTCCCCCCCCCATCCCATGTCGCCGCCAAGTTACAGCACCAGTGTACGAAGCCAAGCGCCCCCCTAATTTGTGGGGGCTCTGCCCCTCTGTCAAACCTGAGGGGCTATCCTGGGGGGGGGCTGTCACCAATTGCCACCCCCTCCCCAGAGGCGAGTCCTCGGTGCTCCCCACTGTCCTTTCGGGAGCTCCTCTAAACCCCTCGGCCAAGAGGTGGGGACACACACAACAGCCCCCCTGTATTTTACTCCCTCCCCCCCCCAAAAAAAAATTCCCAACAAGCCCTGGCAGCTTCCCAAAGAAGCAGCAGAGGCAAAACGGAGCCCAATGAAGCAGGGTCACTCCCCCCCCGGCCCAAAATCTCCATCCTCCCAGCTCGGGGGGGGGGGGGGGGCGGCTCTTCGGTACCTCATGCCTATCACCGTGTCCCGGGGCGCGGGGGGGGTGTTTGGAAGGGGGGGCTTGAGGCGGGGGGGGGGGAAGGCAGAGGGTGTTGATGGGTGGGATGGGGCGTGGGAGGGGATGGGGGGGTGGGATTGGGTGCTGGGGGTGCCAGGTGCGGGACTGAGGTGCTGGGGGGGTGGGAGTCAAGGGTGCAGGGTCGGGGGAAAGGATCGGGGTGCTGGGCTGGGGGAGAGGGGTGCGGGATGGGGGTGCTGGGGGGCGATGGGGGTGCGGGAGCAGGATACTGGGGAGGACCAGGGTGCTGGCGGGGGGACACGACACATAGCAGGGTGCTGCGTAGGCGGGGGGGGACATGCAGGTGCAGGATGAGGGTGCGGGGAGGTTCTCCAGGGTGCCGGGGATGGGCTTGGGGGTGCGAGATGAGGGTCGCCGGGGTGGGCTGGGGGTGCGGCGGGTGCCCAGGGAGCCGAAGGGGGCCTCAGGATGAGAGGGGGCAACAATTGGGGTGCTGGGGGAAGCCCCCCAGGACTGCTGGGGTGGGGATGGGGATGCAGGATGGAGGTGCTGGGAGGAAGGGGGGGTGGGTAACGCGGTGCAGGGGGGCAGCAAGGTGCAGAGGGGGGGGGCAAGGGGTGCTGAGGGGTGCCAAGGGATGGGGGGGTGCGGGAGGGGGCCCCTCTAGCCCGTGACCCTTCAAGGTTCCGCCCGCTCCGCCCGGAGAGCCGCTAACAAAAGCGCCGCTTCCCAATGCAGCAGCCGGCGGCGGTGGGGGGGAGGGAGGCTTAGTGGGGGTGTCACCCCATTTCCCTCACACCTCCCCTCTCCAAAGGGGGGGGAATCGGTAGGGAGGGGATCGAACAAACCGGAATGGGGAAGAAACGGGACCGGACCGCATCGCCGGGGGGCGGGAGGGGGGCACCGGCCGCGCTGTCTCTTACCTCGCTGTCCCGGGGTGAGGATGTAGCGGGGCCGGGGGGGTGTCCGGGGATGGAAGTGAAAAGATTGGGGGGGGGGCGGTTTCCAGGGCACCGCGCACCTGCGCCCACCGGCAGCACAGCTCGGCCCGGCCCCGCTCCGCTCCGCGCCGCCGCGGCGGGAGGCGCCGGGGCACCGGAGCCCGGGCGGGGCGGGGCCGCGGGCGGTGTTTGGGGAGGGGGGGGCCAGCGACCGGAGCCCGAGCTGGAAGGGGAGCCGGGCCCGCCCGGGGGCTGCGGCTGCACCGGGGCCGTTCCGGTAACGGCGGAGCTGGAGCAGCCGTGGCTGCTGCGCCCCCCGCGCCGCTGCCCTGCCCCCGCCCCGGGGAGGCGGCCGGGCCCGGCCTTGGGGCTCCCCCCCAGCTCCCCGGCATGGAGAGGAGGGGAGAGGCGGAGGGAGCCGGCTCCGCCTGCCTTGGTTCCCTCCCCCCCCCAAAAAAAAAGGAATCGCCCCCTTCTGCCTTCCCCGGCACAGGGAGGGGATGGGACCTACCCCCGCCCCTGCCTCAGTTTACCCCCACCCCGGTACATGTAGGGCTGGCACCGACCCCCCCGAATCCTCCTGTCACATGCCTCAATTTCCTGGCCCAGACCTCGCCCCCCCCCCGCCCCCAACCCTGCCTCAGCCTGGCACCGCCGCCCCCAGGGGACCTCAACCCCAATTTTCTTCCAAGCACATTCTTGCCCCCCCACTTCAGCTTCCTCCTGCCGAGGGGTGTTCACCCCCGGGCCCTCGCCCTGCAGGGGTGTCACAACTGTGCCCTCATGCCCCTGCCTCAGTTTCTCCTTGCACAAGGGGCTCCCCCCTACAACAGTTCCCTGCCTCGGTTGTCCCCCCCTTCCCCCCAGGCTGCCCCTACATCAGCAAGGGAACTCCCCCCCCCAGCTCCCCCCCAGCCCAGGGCAGAAGTGATACCGGAAGGGTGCCCCAGGGTGGGGTGGGGGGATGACACACAGGGGGTGGGGTGAAGGTGCTTTGCTGCCACTGCTTTAAAGCTTTACCCCCATGTCCCCTCCCGGCCCCCACCCGAGCTGCTTCCACAGCCCATTTTAGCTGAATTCCCCCCACACACCCCCACCCCCAAATATCCCCAAATCAGAGAAATCAGAAAGAAACCCCCTGTCCCCCCAGTTCAAGGTGTCAGGGTGTGCCTTGGGTGGATGCCACCGGCCTCTGGTACTGGGATCATGGATCAGGAGCCGGATGGGTTCCTGAGTGAGTAAAGCCTGGATCTGGCAGCACGGTGCCATCGGTGCCCTGAGCTGTGCCTGGTCTCAGCCTGCCACCCCCAAACAGGAGGCTTCTCACGGTGCCATCGGTGCCCTGAGCTGTGCCTGGTCTCAGCCTGTCCCCCCAGGCAGGAGCCTTCTCACGCCGCTGCCGGTGATTCAGCTCTTCCTGCCTCTGGTCCGTGCCGGTCCCCACAGCGGGCCGGGGAGAGCCCCGGGGAGGGAGGCACAGCTTGGGCTGCCCGTGGCGGAAGGGGGGGTCCCCAAGGGAAGGAAACCACGGCCGTGACTCAGCGCCTGAGTCATTGTCCCCGAGGGGACACGGAGAAGACACTGCTGAGCCCCTTGACCTATTCACACAACCCCCTGACCCAACACCGGCCAAACGCGGGGTAATTAAGCCTAATCAACGCCCATTCATTAATCCCTCCCCATTTTCCTGCCTCCTCCAAGCAGCGCCGGGGTGCTGAGCATCACCAACATCCCTTGGCACCCCAATATCCCACAGCACCTTGATATCATACAGTATTCCAACGTCCCCCAGCACCCCCACATCCCAGCCGTGAGGGTCCCTGGAATCCCCTGGGCAGGGGGTTGGCCAGCAGCCTGGAAACAGGCAGCCTGGAGAGGGCAATTCCCATCTGCAGGCTCTGCATCGGGATCCATTCCCAGGCTGGGGTTGTTTGTTTGACCTTTGGGAACTGGGAGAGGGGGGAGGGGGTGTCACAGAGGAGCCAAAAGCCTCACCCTCAGCCCAGCAGCCACTCGTGTGATGAGTGCTGCTGTTCTCTGCCACTGCTGCTGTGGTTTTTTTTGGGGGGTGGGGGGAGGTGTCTCTGACTTGTGCCCCACCGGCCTCGTGCATGCTGAGCACGCAGGGCGTGAGCTGTGACCCCCCCACCCCACTCTAAGGCCTGTCCTGGCATGCCAGCCATGTCCAGCATGGCGTGACACCCCATGACATGCCATCCCCCACCCCTCCTGACACCCCCCCCCAGCCCCCTCAGCCCTGCAGGGGCCCACACAGGGTTTGGGGGAGCGGTGCCTTCACAGCAGCCCCAGCCTCACTTGTGGACCCCTCCCCAGCCCTGGATGCAGCCCTAATGGGGTCCCCTCACCAGAATGGGGACCCCCCCTCCCCCCCATCCATATGCCAACAGATAATCCCCTGCCCTGGGTCTCAACCTTTATGGGGTCTCCTCACCGAGGCAGGGACCCCCTACCCACATGGCAAGAGGCACATCCCCAGCCCTTGTCTTCTCCTCCCCTGCCCCCTCCGCGGGTGGGGACCCCCCACCAGCATCATTCCCTGGGGGGCTTCCTCCGCACCCAGCCTCAGACGCAGCCTTGGACTGAGGGAGGGGCAGAGGCAGGGCGCTCAGGTCACCTCCTTTGTCCACTTCCAATTAGCTTAACCTCGGCTAATTGCCTCGCTCCTAATTAGCCGCTGCTCTCCGCCTGCCTGCCCCTGTGGGACTGCCCTGCTCTTAACGGGTGGAACTGGGTGAACTGGGAATCCAGCAGCCGCCGCCCAGCCTGGCCCTGTCCTCTCCCCACGGCCGGGCGCCAGCGGCACCCAGGGGTGGGAGATCCGACCAGCATGGAGCCAGGGGGAACGGGAGGGGACATCGTGGGAGAGGGGAGGGGACCCAGCGACCAGGCAGAGTTGATGGGGAGGGTGGGGGAGCCTGGGGCAAGGCCGAAGTCTGCCTGTGTGTGCAGGTGTGCACACGAGTGCAGATGTAAACACGTGTGTGCACTACGTGTGTGTGTGCACGTTGGCATGGCCATGCTGGGTGTCTATGTACCTGCATGTGTGTGCATGCCTCTAGGTGTGCACGCCTGTCTGCGCATGCCTCTGCGTGTGCAAGTGTGTGTGCATGTGGAACATGCCTCTGCGTGTGCAAGTGCGTGTGCATGTGGAACATGTTCCTCTGCATATGACCACACGGGAGTGTCTGTGCACATGTGCAAGCATGCATGCATTTGTGCGTGCATGTGCCTGCGTGCATGGGCAAGCCTGTGCATGCACACATTTGCGTGTCCCTGTGCATGCATGTCCCTGTGCACGCATGCATGTGTGCGCACACATTTGCATGTTCCTGTGCATGTGTGTCCATGAACAGAGCATGTCCATGCCTCCACGTGCATGCACACAGGCATGCCAGCACGTGTGCGGCCCCGTGCCCGTGCCCCTGCCTGTACACACGTGTTCATGGGTGTGCACGCGCTCAGAGCAGCCCCTGCCCCTCCGCCCTCGGCCACCGCTGCTGCCGAGGCTGCCCAGCGCTGGCTGGCTGCCCCTGCTCTGTGCAGTGCCTGGCACCGTGGTGGTGCTGCAGCGGTCAGGGCTTGGCACAGGGAGGTGGTGGAGTCCCCATCCCTGCAGGGGTTCTCCGAACCTGTGGCCACGGCACCTGGGGCCGCGGTTTGATGGCCGCGGAGGTGTTGGCTTGCTGCTTGGCCTGGCTGCTCCTGGAGGCCTTCTCCAACCGAAACAATTCCTCAGTTCTACGCCACAGTGGCACAGAGGGCAGGCTGCCCACACACAGCCCCCCTCCATGATGTGCCAACACCACCCACCTGGCCCCACCGCTGGGCGCACCCCCCCCCCCAACCTCCCCGAGCAGCCTTTGTGCCCCCGGGTGGGCACGGGTGGCCGTGGCCACACACGCACAGACCTGGTCACTGTGTGCGTGCCTGTGCCTTGTGCCCCCCACCCCCTCAAACCTCCTCGGCTGGCATCGAGCTCCCCCTATCCTCCTCCCCCGTTGATCTCCGGCCCCCGGGCCGCCAGCACCTGGCAGCGGCCGTGGCTGTGCCCGGCCCTTCGCCGCTCGCGTGGCGCTGGGGGAGGCAGGGTGGTAATTAAGCTAATTTGCACATGCAAATCATCCTCACTTGGAATCTGTTAATTTTATAATTTGCTGTTTAATGTACATATCTGCTGTGTTTGCCCAGCCAGAAAGCCAACATTTTCTGGGTGCTAATGATGGGGGGCATGCTCCACCCCTCCCCCCAACCCCCCCTGCCCCCGGGGGCTTTGGGTGGGGTGGAGGGGTAGGGAAGGAAGGACCTCGGGAGGTTGGGAGAAAGGCTTCAACCACTTCCCAGCTGGGCTTTGCCGGCTTCCCACAGCCTTTGCCTGCAAGCTGGGAGTCTGGGTGGGGGTTTTAAATATTGACAAATCGCTGCCTGGCAGACAGGTGGTGGAGTCCCCATCCTCGGGGGGGCTCAAGAAACCTGTGGCCGTTGCACCCGGGGCCACGGTTTGGTGGCCGTGGTGGTCTTAGGCTGCTGGTTGGACTGGAAGAGCTCAGAGGGCTTCTGCAACCAAAAGAATCCTGCGAGCTGCTGGGCACCACCACTCCTGGGAAGGGGGAGGGAGATGGTTTGCATGCATGGGGAAACACCGAAAATGATTGAATTTGCCTCATTCTGAAGCAGAATGGCTTCACAGAACCCCAGCATGGTTGGAAGGGGCCTCTGGAGATCACCCAGTCCACCCCCCTGCTAAAGCAGGGCACCCATGGCAGCTTGCCCGGGAGCACAGTGGCCAGGGGGAGTGGGAAGCTCCCCAGAGAAGGACTCCACAACTTCTCTGGGCAGCCTGCTCCGGGCCTCCAGCAGCCTCACAGCTGAGCATCACCCCAGCACGGAGCATTGCCCTGGGGCCAAGCACGACCTTGAGGCTGAACATCACCTCAAGACCAAGCACCATCCTGGAGCCAAGCACTGCCCTAAGGCTGAGCATCATCCTGAAGCCGAACATCAAGGATCACCCTGAGGCCAAGCATGAACGCAAGGGCTGAGCATCAGCCCATGGCTGAGCATCACCTTGAAGCCAAGCATCACCCCATGCCCGAGCGTCACCCCAGGAGCTGGCACCGCCCCATGCCACAGCAGCTGTGTGCTGACAGAGGCCAAGGACCCACATCCCGGATTCTCTGCGGTCCTGGCCGGGGTTTTGCATGCGCCGCATTCGCTGGTCCCCTTTGAAGCTCCGGCGGCTGCCGGCCCCTCAGAGGAGGTAACTCTGTCCCCATCGGAAGAACATCGCCACCCACCTGCCCGGGGCCGGATCCGGCTGGATGATCCCTAGATCCCCACCGAGGCAGGAAGCAGCCCTCGGGGAGGGGGGGCGGGGGGGGCGATGCCACCTTCCCAGTGGAAACTAATTGGGATTAATCCAGTCTCATTGTTTACTCCGGGCCGATTTCAGCACATTTCAGGCTACGCTGAGCAGCTCAACACTTCTAATGGATTTTTCTTTCTGCTTTAATGACCTCGGTCCTGCCACCCCGCTGCCACCTCCCCGCTGCCACCACCCCGCTGCCACCTCCCTGCTCTGGGGGATGGGGGGGGGATGGGGAGGGGCGGGTGGGAACTTCATCAGATCTATCTGGAAGGAAGAAAACCTGCTGTGGACACTCTGGGGGTGACCAGGAAAGGACTGAGCCCTGCCAAGCCCCGTGGGAACCCAGCTTGGCTCCGTGCTGGCTGGGACACGTCCCTCGTCTCCATGAATCTCACCCAGACGTGGCCATGGCTGTCGTTGGGCTCTCCTGTCCAGCTGTTCCCCAAGGTCACATCCAGCTGTTCCCATTGTCAGTGCTACATAGCCTCTCCAGATGCTCTCTCCGTGACCCCATCCAGATGTGTCCCCAACACCCCTCTCCAGCTGTCCCCATTGCCACCCCAGGGATCTCCCATCCAGCTGTGCCCTCTCATGACACTGTCCCAGCCGTTCCCACTCTCACCCCAGGGCCACCCATCCAGCTGTGCTCTCTGTCTCTCCCAGTCCAGATGTGCCCCAGGCCCTAGTCCCTTCCCTCCCAGCCATCTCCAAACCTCAGCCTGTCCCTAAGTCGTGTCCCCCCCCCCCACTCCCTCCCACTGAGCCGTGGCTGGTTTTAGCCTCCCCTTCAGCTCACTCCTCCTTTTAGCCTCCCTTTCTCAACCCGGGGACTCCCTATTCTTCTCCCTTCAGTAATGAAACGATGCCGTGGGGGTGCCCAAGGAGGAGCCCAACTCCTCAGGTCCCTGTTGAAGGCTTTGCCACCCTTGGGAAAGCTGTTGCCCACCCTCCCCCCTCCCCAGCCTTTCCCCTTCCTTCTCACAAGGATAAAGTCCTTTGGGTTTCTGTACGCTGCTGAGGAAGAAGAGCAGAGTGAAGGCTTTGATGGGGGGGGGATTTCCCCCCTGGTGTGATGGGATGAGAAGGATGTCCCCACCCCTCACCCACCCTCCAACACCACTGCAGCCCACTGACCCCTTCCCCACATCCCCCACCTCGGAATCCTCTCCCTCCCACGCGTTGCCTCAGTGTCCCCCAGCAACCCAAGGGACCTCCCCAAAACTCAACCACCACCACCACCAGCACCCCCCAGCCAGGCTGTCGCCATGGGCGTGGGTGCCACCAGCCCCCTCCCAACGACAGGGCTGCCCTTTGGCACGGCAGCTCCCGGCAGTGATTGTGGTTTTCCCCTCAAGCGTGGCTAACGCCGGCGCTCGCCCGAAGCCAAAGCATTTTTTACACCCCCCCCGGCCCGGGGTAGCTCAGGCAACAGACAGCACTTGGGTGGGTGGGGAGGAACAATCCCCTCCCTCAGCCAGGACAGAAAAGAAACCACAAGAATTGTGCTTCAAAGAAAGGCACCAGCTTGGAGCTGGGCCCATCCTGCACCCCAAAGAAAGCACAAGTGTGGAGCTGGACACATCCTGCACCCCAAGAAAGCACAACTGTGGAGCTGGACACATCCTGCACCCCAGAGAAAGCACAAGTGTGGAGCTGGACACATCCTGCACCCCAGAGAAAGCACAAGTGTGGAGCTGGGCCCATCCTGCACCCCAAAGAAAGCACAAGTGTGGAGCTGGACACATCCTGCACCCCAAGAAAGCACAACTGTGGAGCTGGACACATCCTGCACCCCAAAGAAAGCACAACTGTGGAGCTGGACACATCCTGCACCCCAAAGAAAGCACAACTGTGGAGCTGGACACATCCTGCACCCCAAAGCACAACTGTGGAGCTGGGCCCATCCTGCACCCCAAAGACAGGCACAGCCCTGAACCCGCCCTGCCATTTCTCGGGACCTTTCCCCTCCCCTCCCCTCCCCTCCCCCAGCTTTTTCCCCACCTCCCAGCCCAGCGCCGAAGCTCTGATGTCCCAGGGCATGTCCCTGGGAGCGGTGGCCACGCAGGAGGCTCTGTTCCTTGAGCAGCAGCCAGATCCCTAAATTCAAGGACAATCAGAGTGGGAGCAGCAGGGTTTATTATTATTTATTAATGTCATTATTCCAGCCAGCTCGGGGCAGCCGCTGCGCTCCCTGCTTTGAAGTGGAGCAAACCAACCTCCCTATTAGGAAGGAATTCTCTCCAGTGAGGAGGGGGAGACACTGGAACAGGTTGCCCGAGGAGCCTGTGGCTGCCTCCTCCCTGGAGGTGTTCAAAGCCAGGCTGGATGAGGCCTTGAGCACCTGGGCTGGTGGGAGGTGTCCCTGCCCATGGCAGGGGGGTTGGAGCTGGATGATGGTCTTGGAGGTCCTTTTCCAACCCAACCTGTTCAGAGAATCTGTGATGAATGGTTAACCCCCCCCCAATTAAGTGGTGAAACTCCTGCCCTTGCTCCCTGCCCAAGGGCTGGAGCTCAGGGCAGCTCTTTCCTTTCCTTCTTCCCTGATTTTTCACCTTGAGAGCAATCTTCCCTGGGCTGCCAGCTGGGTGCTAAATGGCCTCTTCTGTCTTTAGCCCTTCCTTGCCTGTCAGGAGAGTGGAATCTTCTCCTTTAATTGGGGCCTTAGAGGTGGCACAAGGAGCTGGGATGGTGCTCCAGCCTCATGGTCATGCTCCAGAGCCAGGATGATGCTCTGGAGACAGGGTGATGTTTCAGAACCAGGGTGGTGCTCCAGACATGGAAAGATGTTCTGGAGATGAGGTGGTGCTCCAGAGGTGGGGGTGATGCTCTGAAGATGAAAGTATCATGCTCCAGACACAGGGGGGTGTTCCAGAGGTGGGATGGTGTTCTGGAGAGGGGATGCTGCTCTGAACATGAGGTGATGCTCCTGAGCCAGGATGATGCAGCAGAGGATCTGAAGATGAGCTGAGAATGCTCTGGGGATGAGCTGAGGATGCTCTGGGGATGAGATAATGTCCTGGACAAGGGGTGATGCTCTGGTGCCCCCACATCCCAGGGTGGAGGATAAACTGACTTCAGGTGCCATGGGAGCCACAGGACCAGTTGCTCTGGGCATCGGCCTGTGGCTTATTTAATGTCCCCATCTGTCCCTGCAAGCACCTGGGCCCGGTCCAGCGAGCAGTTTGCAGTGGGGCAGTGCCAAGCTGGCACACTGCGGGCGCCTGGCAGGCACCGAGAGCTTGCATCGGCGTTTCCCATGGCCCAGCACCGCGCTGGAGCCTGTCCTCACCCCCAGCACTCTTTGTGTCTCTGCTGGGGGGGGGTCCAGCACCTCTGTGGGGAGTGGTCCCTGCTTTGGCTTCCAGCCCCCCAGGGCCAGATCCTGCGCCCCCATGCTGGGGGAAGCCTTGGGCCTCGCTGTGCCCAGGGCTTTGCTCTGATCGATGCTCCAGCCTCTCTTAACACCTCGCAGGGATCGATGGACAAGGCAGGGAATTGCCTGCATTGGAGGGACTCAGCTAATCCCCCTGCCAGGGCTCTGCCTGCGGCTGCTCACCTTAACCCTGCCCGTGCCATGTGGCCACCAGGCTCTCGGGCAGTGCCACCCACTCGGTGCCCATCACTGTGGCCTCTGGGCACTGCCACAGTGCTGTATCCATGGAGCTCTGCCTATCTGAGCTGCCTGCTCCCACCTCTGCCTCTCCTCCAGCCCCAAAAAGCTCCAACAGCCACTGGTGGTCAAGCTGGAGAAGAGAAGGCTCCAGGGAGACCTTAGAGCAGCCTTCCAGGACCTGAAAGGAAGCTAAAGGAAAGCTGGGGAGGGACTGTTCAGAAGGGCTTGGAGTGATGGGACAAAGGGCAATGGTTTGAAACTGGAGCAGGGGAGATCCAGGTTGGACATCAGGAGGAAGTTCTGCGCAATGAGAGTGGTGAAATAGTGGAACAGGTTGCCCAGGGATGTGGTGGAGACATTCAGGGTCAGACTTCATGTGGCCCTGGGCAACCTGATTTAAGTGGAGGTGTCCCTGCTGACTGCAGAGGGGTTGCACAAGATGACCTTCGAGGGCTCCTTTCAACCCAATGCAATCTGTGACATCCCTGGTGGGGTCGGGGGGCACTGAGAGAGGGTCCCACACTACAGGGACAACCCTATCCTGTACCATCCGTGTGGCTGGAGCACTGGAGCATCCTTAAACAGGAGCAGGAACCACCTCAGCCAGCACCAGAGCCCTGCTGAGCCCAGTCACAACTCAGCACACACATGAGGCCATCATGAGCAGGATCCAGGCCCCACGGCCGGGGATGCCAGGGATGGTGATGGCCTGGAGAGGAGCTGGATCCCATCCTGGGAAGCCAGCTTTCGAGGAACAGCGGTGCAGGGAGAGGGAAGAGGAGGCTGGAAAGGCTCCAAGATCAGCAGCGCTGATGATACGAAACCATAAATTATCCCGGCGGCGGAGCCGGCTGCGGGCAGCGGCAGCCCCTTGGAAACAGGGAGGGGGAAGCGGCGCAGCCGGCGCTGACCCCAGCACCGCCGCGGCCGGGGCTGCACCGGGGCGAGCCGGCTGCCGGGGGCGGCGGGAGCTGCGAGCTCTTATCAACCCGAAGCAGGTAATTAGCAGGCACCGGCGGCCGGGGCCGCTCCGCGCATCCATCACGGCACGCGGCCGCGGGGCCGGAGGCTTCGGTGCCTGCTGTAAATCACCGGCGCGGAGGCTCCGTGCCAAAGCACGCCGGCTGCTGCCAGCCTCCCGGCAGGAGCTGGTGCCTTGGTGGGGCAGAAATCCCTCATGTTGGCGGGGAGACTGGGGAGCGTCCACGGGGGGTGTGTTGGTTGGGTTGGGATGACTCCGGTTGCCTTCATCCTCCTCCACAGCTTAAACACTTCGCATCACAGAACTGATTGGGCTGGAAAAGGCCTCTGAGAGCATCGAGGGCAACCATCAACCTAACACCGCCATGGCCATTAAACCACGTCCCCGAGTGCCATGGCCACACATTTCTTCAACCCCTCCAGGGATGGGGACGCCACCACCTCCCTGGGCAGCCTCTGCCAGGCCCTGACCACTCTGGCAGCAAAGAAATTTTTCCTTGGCACAATTTCAGGGCATTTCCTCTCCTTCTATCACCTGACCCTAGGGAGAAGAGACCAACCCCCACCTCACTGCAGCCTCCTCTCAGGTGGAATCCCAGCATCACAGATTGCATCGGGTTGGAAAGATCCTCAAAAGTCGTCTTTTTCAACACCCCCCCTCCCCCCAGTCAAGCAGGGACACCCCCGTGTACGGAATCACAGAATGGTTTGGGTTGAAAGGAACCTTAAAATCATCCAGCTCCAAGCCCCCCTGCCGTGGGGGTGGGCAGGGACACCTTCTCAGCTTCCCCCAGCACCTAATTACACCCAAGATAAAGCGAGCAACAACACGTCAATTAATTAACAACCCAGCACGGCTGAGAGCGGGCTACATGGATTTTTTTGGGGTGCACAGCCCCCTTTGAAGCACCCTGGGAACCCCAGTGGGTAAGAGGAGCTGAAACCCACCATTTAAATACTAAATCCCAGCTATTAAGGGGAGGTTGTACCTGGGAGAGGCAGCCAACGCCGGCGGCCAGCTGGGTAATTAGACCGCGGCTGCAATGATGAAAAGATATCTGCAGGCTTTGAGGCTGAGGCTTTGAAGCTCTAAATCCTGTGAAGGCAACATCCCTGCACGCACTCCCTGCCAGATATTTACCCAGGCCCTGATTTCCGCCAGCCACGAAGTGCCCAGAGCTTAGGAAACCAAAAGTAACCTCCCCCCCACCCCCAACACCTTGGGAAAATGCTGAGCACACAGAGATGCTCCTGTGGGTACCCTGGGATCTGGATGTCTTGCTCCGTGGAAAAGGTGGGGGGGTGCTCCAGGACAGGGGTGCTGGGGAGGGTCAGCTGGAGGTTAATCTGGCACGGAGAGTGTGCTGGGAGCGCTGGAGCCTGGTCCTGCAGGGGGCCGAGGGGAATCGGTGAGTGTAGGTGCTTCTGGGGTTAAGGAGAAGGGGATGGAGGAGTTCAGAGATGAGTGCCAGCAAGGAAGGGTTGGTGGGGTTGGGGGGTTGCACCAGCCTGACTGGGGCTGCTCCTGCAGCATGTGGAAGGGCCTTGGTTTAATGCCCCTCCTGCACCATGTTTGTACATGCAACCCACCCACGGACACCTCTGCAGCATGCATGTATGCACCCCCTCATCGCACCCCCTCATCACACCCCCCCCTCTGCACCCCCCCATCACACACACCCCTCTGCACCCCTCCATCACACCCCCCTCTGCACCCTCCATCACACACCTACCTCTGCACCCCCCATCACACACCCACCTCTGCACCCCCCACCCATCATGCACCCATCTCTGCACCCTCACCCCCCTTGCACCCACACCCCACGTGCTCCCCAGCACCCTGCAATAGGCAGGAGCAGTGAGTCCTGCAGCTGGACACACAGACAAGTTCCTTGGGTGCCAGCCTGCTGCCCTGGCCATGGAGCCACCTCCACTCATTCACTCACCAAGGCCACATGGACATGGAGCCCATCCTGGGGACTTCCAAGCAGGCACCATCTGGTCCTTAGCCACCAGCCTGGCTGTGGCTGTTCATCCTAAGGGATGGGACCAGCTCCACGGGGGAGCCAGAGGCATCCCAGGATTCAGGTGCCAGAAGACATCTGCCCTTGGCTGCACCATCCAAATGGGAAGACCCTTGGCTGGGCCATCCGTATGGGAAGACCCTTGGATCTTCCATCTATCTGGAGGCACCCTTGGATCCATCACCCATATGGGAAGATCCTTGGCTCTGCCATCCATATGGGAAACCCCTCGGGGGGGGCATCCATATGGGAAGACCCTTGGATCCAGCATCCAAATGGGAAGACCCTTGGATTTGGCCACCCACCTGCCTCAGAACCCCTTGGCAGGGGGAATCCGAGGCTGCTGGTGGGATCCGGCCGGGCCGGGCCGGGCCGGGCCGGGCAGTCAGCTCCCAGCAGGAGGGAAGGAGCAGCTCGGCAGAGGGGTAATTAGCAGCCTGTGATTCCAGCTCCTCATTAGGGGCTGGCACCCCCCGCTGATGTGCTCCGTGCAATTAGTCGCTAAGTAACACGCAGATATTTATACCCGGGAACGGGGCCGGCGTCACCGGGATGCTCCGGTTGGGGTCCGGCCGGCGAGGGGCCGGGACATTTCTGGGACAAGCGTCTTGTCCTCGCAGACCAAGAAGCTGAGCTCAGGGTCTGAGCACCGCCTCGAGGTGCTCAGCAGCTGGGACAGCACCCCAAAGGGACACCACCACGTTGTCACCCCTAGGGAAGCCACAACCCCGGCACCTCGGTGGCGGCCCCAGCTGCTCCAGAAGTTATTTCTATAGGGAAAATGTTTTCTCTTCCCTCTCACCCCACCCTAATTAATTGTTTTAATTAAGGAAACGCCACCTCCACTCCCGACTGCCATTTGCCTGCAGAAACGCTGCTAATTACGGCGAGGGGAAGGCGCTGGGGCTTGTTAAACCAGCTGGGAGGGAGGGGGTGTGCGTGGGGTGAGCTGGGGAGGGGGGGGGGGACTAAAAATATATGGGGAAAGGGAAAATAAATG
Organism: Colaptes auratus; assembly: GCA_015227895.2. NCBI lineage: Eukaryota > Metazoa > Chordata > Aves > Piciformes > Picidae > Colaptes > Colaptes auratus. The sequence goes on along the minus strand of JAAWVA010000037.1, from coordinate 8,842,334 downwards.
AGCTCCAAGATGCAAATCCCCAGCCAGCGAGCAGAGGGGGGTTGGGGGGGGGGGAGGGGGGGGACTGTGGTTCAGGGATGTGCTGAGAGGTGGAGGTTTGATAGCTCCATCCATCGCCTCTGCCCGGCAGTGGGTGGGTGCCAGCGAAGGGGCATTCATTAGGGGCTCACCCAAATGGAGCCCAGCTTGAAAACGGGGATAAAGTCCCCCCCAAATTGCGCAGCTGTAGGAGCTGCCAGCGACACCCCCACACACACACTCCTCGCCGGCTTTGTCAGCAGCAGCCAGGAGCTCGCTGCCTTTAAGCAGCTTTCATGAATTTTAATGGGCAGTTGCTGCCGGGTTTCTTCTGCTCTTCCCCTTGCTTCCTGCATCACCACGCAGACCTTTGGGTCACTCTTCTCCTCCTCAGGGCACCTCCAGGCTGATGGCCATCCCTTGGTATCCTCCAAACTCGCCTGCCCCAGAAAAACCTTCCCCAGGCTCCCCCACACCTCTCGCACAGGAGATCTGCCCCCACGGGCACGGCCATCAGCGCGGCGCTGCCTTCACGACGGTGCTGCGGCCCCGGCCGGAGGCTCCGGGCATCTCCGTGGCTCTTCCTGCGATTGGATGGATGTAAAAGCTCCGGAGATGCCACTTCAGAACCATCCATCTTTATTAGCAGCTGTTTAACACCTCCCCGAGGGACCATAACGAAGGGAAGCAACTTAATCACCAGCACACAGCAAAGTGTGGGCGAGAAAGCCTCTCCTGGCCACCCGGCTATGGCCATTCCCACCCCCGTGCTGCTGCTTCCCGCAGGCTGGGGTCTTCTCAGGTGTTCCCATCTGGTGACTGTGTCCCTCCGGGTCCCATGAAGTGCTGAGACAATGACCCTCCTGGTGTCTTCTGGTCTGCTAATGATGTCCCTCCTGGCTCTTGTGACAGCATCACTCCTGCTCCTGAAGCTTTGTCCTTAATGCTCCCTCCAGGCTGTCCTGGTTCCCTCCTGGACAGGAGGCCTCCTCCCTGTTTCTTCTGCTTCTGCAGTGATGCCCCTCTTTGTTCCTCATCTCCTTACTGTCCCTGAGCAACAATGCTCCCCTGATCCTCCTAGCACCCTGATGATGATGATGGTCTCTCCTACTCCATGCAATAACAGCCCTCCTGATCTTGCAACCATGTTCCTCTTGGCTCTCCAGCCACGTTCCTCCTGGCCTGCTGATCCTCTTAGCCCACTGGTGGTGGTCCCTCCTGGCCCCTTCTTGCCCCATTCAATAACCTCTCTCCTGGCCTCATGATCTTTCCTGGCCCTGTGCAGCAGCATCCCTCCTGGTCTTGTCCCTTCTGGCCCCATGATGATATCTCTCCTGGTCCCTCCCGAGCCACGATGAGATCCCTCCCATCCCCTTCCAGTCCATGATGACAACCCTTTGGTTTCTTCAAGTCCATGATTAAATCCCCCCTGGGCCTTCCTGCTCCCACAATGACATCTTTCCTGGACCTTCCTGCTGCCAGGCCAGAGATGCTCCAGGCAAACCCCTTCTCCCCAGCCACCTCCAGACCCCACAGCTGCACCCCCGTGGAAGTTTCTCAGATAAGAAGGTTGGCTCCTGCCCTTTCCCCAGGGGATTCGGGGTGCAGGTTGCAAAGCGAAGGGGTCGGGGTTTGGCTCCTGGACGAATCCTGCATCGGGGCTGGGAAGGAGGGGGGAAGCTGGGCCAGGCTTTGATCCTTCCCCATCTCCTGTACGTTTGGGCTCAGTTGGGAACACAAAGCACCGTGTGGAAGCGACTGGTGGTTGCCCAAGTGATGGAAATAACATTTTCTGGCGACGATTTCGCTTTGTGTTTTTCAAGGCGCTGCTTAGAAATGGCTCAGTGCTGTCAGTCCCCCCCTGGCACCACCAAATCCCCAGAGACTTTGGACTTGATCCCATCTGGCTTCAAAATTCCTCTTTTTCTTTGCTGGGGGGAAACTTCTTGGCTCCATCTCCCTGCCCTGAGTGCCGGTGTTGGACCTGGGTGAGATTTGGAAGGGATGGAAAGGAGCCCAGGTTGCTGGAGGCTCCACTTGGCTTCCTGCGCTGGGAAAAAAAACTATTCCAGGAACAGGAATAGCTTAGGACAGGGGGAAAGAGTGGGAGAATCTGGATCAAGTCTCCCCAGAGCTGCTCCTGTGATGTCCAGCCAAGTGGCACTGTCCTGGTGCAGTGGAGGAGGAATGGTCCCACTCCTAAGTGTCTTCCTGTCCACGTCGTTGCAGTGCCCTGCCTGTGCACGGGGAGATGGTGGTTGTGGGCATGAAGAGATGGTGGTTGTGGTCATGGGGAGATGATTGTGGTCCTCTGCAGGTGATGGTTGTGGCCATGGGTTTTGACTCAGATGGTTGAGTCTTTAACTGGCGGATCTGAGAGGAGAGGATCACAGCGTCGCAGCCCCGACGCCTGCTTCGCAGCCTCCACCGGTGAGGTGGGCTGAAAGTGGGCCAAAAGGGAGGCAAATGGGAGCTGCAGCAAAGGGAACCTGCTGGCTCCCTTGGCCAGAGGATGCAGGCCTGCCCCAGGGATGGTGTCTACTGCCCCAGCTCTGCCTTCAACCCCCAGCCCTGCCTTCAACCCCCAGCCTTCATCTTCAGGCTCCCAGCCTTTCCATTATCCCCCAATTCCTATCCCAGCCACCCTCAGCCCTTCCTCCATTCTCCAGCCCTCATCTCCATCCCCACCCCTACCCTTCCTTCATCTCCCAGCCTTGATCTCCATCACTCACAGCCATTCCTTCATCCCCCAGCCCCTATCACCATCACCTCCAGCCCTTCCTTCATCAATCATCCTCCATCACCATCCCACTGAGCCTCTCCTTCATCCCCGCTCCTCATCTCCACCACCCTCAACCCTTCCTTCATCGCCTACTCCTCATCTCCACCACCCTCAACCCTTCCTTTGTCAGTCACCCTTCATCTCCATCACTCCCATCTTCATCCCCACCACAGTATCCCTGCTCCTGGATCCTGCAGCTGCCACCAGCTCCTGCATCCCCGCGAGGCGAGGGAGATGGAGAGGAGCAGGGGGAACCGCAGCGCTGAAGATCAAGAGGAAAATGATCAAAGGAGGGATGTGGGTGAGCGCTGGCAACCCTGTCACCCTGGAGACGGGAAGCAAATATTTGGGCTAATAACGCTCTCGGGGAGCAGGGCTGGGAGCTTCCCATTGTCAGGTGACAATGAGGACGAGCGGCCGCCCTGCTGGTCTGCTGCGGCCCGGCTGCCTTAGGCAGCGCCGGCGAGGGGGGGAGCTGGGCAGTCGTTAAGGAATGCTCGGCCAGCAGCCAGAGCTGGGTGCTCTGCTGGAGGGATGCTCTGCAAGGGAGAGCTTTGGTTGGAAGGATGCTCAACCAGAGGGATGAGTGGCCAGGGGGATGTTTGGTTGGAGGGATGCTCAAGGAGAAGAAAGCTTGGCCATTTATTCTACTGAAGGGATGCTTGGCCAGAGGGATGTTTGGTTGAAGGGATGCTTAACCAGAGGGATGCTCAGCCAGAGGGGTGCTTGTTTGGGGGATGCTCATCCATGGAGATAGTTGGCTGGAGGGATGCTCACCCAGAGGGATGCTCAGCCAGAGAGGTGCTTGGTTGGGGGATGCTCATCCATGGAGATAGTTGGCTGGAGGGATGCTCAGCCAGAGGGGTGCTCAGCCAGGGGGGTGCTTGGCCAGAGGGATGCTCTACTAAAAGGATGCTTGGCCAGGAGGATGTTTGGTCAGGAGGATGCTCAGTCGTGGAGATGTTCAGCTGGAGGGATGCTCAACCAGGAGGGTGTTTGGCAGGGTGGTTGGAACTGGATGATCGGAAGGTCCCTTCCAACCCAAATCATTCAATCCCTGCCATGCTGGGACTCAGGGACTCTGTGATGATGATGGTGATGATGATAATGTTAATAACGATGATGATGATGATAATGATGATGATGGTGATAATAACAATGATAAACAAGCCACACCAGTAGCAGCTCTTGAGCTGGCAAGGGGCCCCTGGCTGGCACTGGCAGCAGAGCAGTCCCCATCCTGTCCCCAGCCCCGTGCCGCAGTACCTGACGTGCCGCCTGCCTGCCAGTTCCAGGAGCAGGACGCAATTGGAGTGACAGGAAGGAAAATCAGTCTGAATGAATGAGGTCACCTGCCCTATAAATAACCCAGCACGGCTCAGGGTGGCACACCTCTGCTGTGCCCACAGGGCTGCACGGCTGGGCGCCAGCGCCAGGGCTGGGTGCTGGCAGCCGGGGCCAGCAGCAGCATAACCATGCTGGGTGCTGCTAACTGCTGTGGCTGTAGCACAGCCATGCTGGGTGCTGGCTGCTGGCTGCCAGGCTGGCACAGCCATGCTGGGTACTCGATTCTGGATAGCAGTGCAGCACAGCCATGCTGGGTGCCAGAGTGGCACAGCCATCCTGGGTACTGGCTGCTGGGTGCCAGGGTGGCACAGCCATGCTGGGTACTCGATTCTGGATGGCAGTGCAGCACAGCCATGCTGGGTGCTGGGTGCCAGGCTGGCACAGCCATGCTGGGTACTCGATTCCGGATGGCAGTGCAGCACAGCCATGCTGGGTGCTGGGTGCCAGGCTGGCACAGCCATGCTGGGTACTCGATTCCGGATGGCAGTGCAGCACAGCCATGCTGGGTGCTGGTAACTGGTGCCAGTGCAGCACAGCTGTTGCAGATAGAGCCCACACTAGCAATGCTCAGGGTGAGAGTGCCAATCCATCCTGGGGTGCTGCTCCTGGCCCCACAGTGGGCACAGTGGGAAGCATGTCAGTAGCACCAGGCCTGCGCCCCCTCGAGCACAGGGAGCAGGTTCAGATCCTTCCCAAATCTTGGCCTGCTGGGAGAAGCCACAAGGTCTCTTAACAGCCCCCATGGCATGGATCACCCCACACAGGAATGGAGATGACCACCTGGCACCCAGCTGCTGCCACCAGCTGCCACGGGCATGTGGCCCTGCTGTGGGCAGAGCTGGCAAAGAGGCTGTTGTCCTCTGGGCCCGTGGGCAGGTGATGGAGGTCCAGGCAGGAATGGAGGCAGAGCCAGGGATTACAGCAGGAAGAAAGCTCTGCAGTGTGAGGCCAGCAACTGCTGTAATTCCCCTTAATTCCCCAGCTGTGGCCTGAGGCAGAATCACAGAATCATGAACTTGTTGGGCTTGGAAAAGCCCTTCCCGAGCACCCACTCCAACCATTCTCCAACGCTGCCAAGGCTGGGGCTGAACCATGGCCCTCAGCACCACAGCTCTGCAGCTTCCCCATACCTCCAGGGATGGGGTTCCAGCCACCTCCCTGGGCAGCCTGTGCCAGGCTTTGAGAGCCCTTTCAGTGAGGAAGTTTCTTCTAATGTCCAACCTAAACCTCCCCTGGGGCAGCTTGAGGACAGTTTTTCTCATCCTGTCACTGCTTGTTACCCCCACCTGGCTCCAGCCTCCTTTCAGGGAGTTGTAGAGGGCAATAAGTCTCCCTTCAGCCTCCTCTTCTCCAGCTGCTCCCCCCCAGCCCTGTGCTCCAGACCCTTCCCCCAGCTTGGTTGCCCTTCTCTGGACCTGCTCCAGCCTCTCAATGTCCTTCTTGGAGTGAGGGTCCCCAGACTGAGCCAAAGACTCAAGCTGCAGCCTCACCCATGCGGAGAACAGGGGAACAGTCCCTGCCCTGGCTCTGCTGGCCACACTCTTGCTGATCCAGGACAGGATGCTGGTGGCCTTCTTGGCCACCAGGGCCACCTATGCTCATCTTCAGCTGCTCTCTGTCAGCACTCCCAGGTATTTCTCCGATGGGCAGCTTCCAGCCCCTCTGCCCCAAGCCTGGAGCATTCCTGGGGCTGCTGTGACCCAAGTGCAGCACCCAGATCCTGGCCACGTTTGGCTGGGGTCGCTGTCCCCCTCCATGCCCCTGGGACTCTTCCCAACCTCCCTCCCTGGTGCTGCTTTGGAGGAAGGCAAGGGAAGGAGCCCGGCAGCCCCGAAATCTTGCCGAGGACCATCTTGAAGCCATCCTGCCATCTGTTGTGCTTTCAGCGCAATTAAGCAGGCAGGAGCCGTGCCAGACAGCAGGCAGCATCCCTGCCTGCACCCTGCCAGGCCTGGGAAAGAACTCCCATGGGACTGGGGGGAGCTTGGGTGCTGTGCCAACCCCCCTGCCAAAGCCTGGCTGGTGCTGTGGGTGCTCAGGCAGCTGGTGGCCGTGAGGGTGGGTGCTCACCCAGGGTTTGGGTGCAGGGCCTTGGCTTGCCAGGCTGGATGCCAGCCTGAGCACTCCTCATGGGTCAGCAGGGTGCTCTGGGACACAAGGAAGACATTTCAGGGTACATAGGGGGAGTGGGGACAGTGGCACCCCAAAACCTCCCCTCCTGACAGACTCGGGGCCTGGAGACACTTGCCTGGAGGACTCAGCTGCTTGGTGACACCGCGAAGCCAGCAAGGCCACAAGAAGCTGCCATGGGCAGGGCTCTGCCCTGGGCTCATCTCACAAGCCCTGTCCCTTGCTGCCACCTCGCCAGACCGGGGATTCGCCGGTGTGCTGCAGGGCTGGGGCTTGCCGGTCCTTCCCTGGGATGCCACCAGCATCAGCTCTCCCAGTGACGTTGGTTTATCCTCTCGATCCGCCAGGAAAGAGGGAGACAAGGGAAGCACCCCGGGGGGACGGCTGCGGCGCGCCGGGCTTCCCCGGGGGCCGGCAAAGCTCCGCCGGCAGCGGCGCGGTGCTGGGGGGGATTGGCACCAGAAGTCCCCCAGCCCCTCCAGAAGGCTTGAGCAAACGCTCAGAGCCCAGATCCTGGGAATGCTGTGGGACCAGCACCGCGGGCATGGATTCAGGGAGCACCTTCTGGGCGCGGGGATCCCGGCAGGCGGCGGGGAGAAGGCAGCGGAGCGCAGGATGGATCCAGCAAACGGCAGCAGCTGCCGGGATGGCTCTGCTGGCAGCTCAGATGGGGATGGAGGAGCTGCCCCCCAGCCCCCTCTGCCTGGCCCCCCTCTGGGAGGTGAGTGGCCCCAGGATAGCCCTCCCCAGGCCCCCCAGGCTGGGCGGGGGACAGTGGGGATGAGCCAAGTTGCCTTGCAGGGTGGGTAGCGTCCCCGTGGGCAAGGTCAGGGGGATGCACCACGCAGGGCTGCTCCCCAGCACCCTCCACCCCCGTGGCATGGCCACTAGAGCAGCGGTTCCCCAGCTGAGGACACAGGTGGCACCAGCGGCGTGCGTGGCACCTCCACGTGCACGGCCTCAGGCACGGGGCAGCTGGCTGTGCCAGGCGCCCAAGCACCAGCCGCACGCTCTGCCGTGCCGAGGTGGCTCCCCTGCTGCCACCGCCAGTTTTGGGGTGAATCCTGCAGGGTTTGGGTCACCAGCGCAGGCAGGGAGCAAATCCTGGGGTAGCAGCAAGGCTACAACCTTTCTGCAGTGCTCTCCCAGCAGCCCTGGCATCAGCTATCGACCACACCATGGAAACAGGCTCCATTAACATCAACCAGCAGCTCCAAGCCCAGCCAAGGATGCAAGGATTAAGCATCCTTGGCTTCTTCTGCTAATTAATAATCCACTTGATTAAGAATTGTCAGTCAATAAATCAGCAGCATGCAAGGACAGACTCTGTGACCACCAGCTGGGGACACTGCTCCATGGAGCCTCCATCCTCCTCCCTGCCCAAGCACAACTTGCCTGGACCCCTCCCTCAGGCCCCTCTGGATGGTCACCATCTGAGGGTCAAGCCCAGGGAGGTGGTGGAGTCCCCATCCCTGGAGGGGTTCGAAACACCTGGGCCATGGCACTTGGGGACGTGGTTTGGTGGCCTTGGTGCTGTTGGGTTGAGGGTTGGATTGGATGATCTTGGAGGACTTTTCCTGCTGAAACAGCTCTCTGGCTCTGTGATGCCATGGACCACACTGACAATGCCAGCAGCAGCTTGCCTGCACCTCCCCCAGCCCTGTCCTTGCTGCCACCTCCCAACAGCCGGAGGTCCCTCTGCCTGGCGAGGGGACAGACCCCTCCATGTCTGGTGATGTCTGAGCTGGCTGAGGCCTTCAGCAGCCCTGGGCTGGTGGGAGGTGTCCCTGCCCACGGCAGGGGGTTGGAACTGGATGATCTTGAAGGTCCCTCCCAAGCCAACCCATCCTGTGATTCTGCCCTGTGTTGTATCTCACAGGCTCAGGACGATGTCCCCGGGTCCCACAGCCACCCCGGCTGCCACCCGAGGGGGGGGTTTACGACTCCCACTCGATGGATTAGGCAGAGTTTGGCCATGAAGGATCCCCAAGCCTAAAACATCCAGACATCCAGATCCATCCCTGGGGCTACAAGCACCATCCCCAGCAGGTGACAGCAGGGACACAGCAGGTTTGGGGGGGGAGCAACATACTCCCCATCCTTCCAGCCCAATTATCCCCAATGCTCAAGCACAGGGTGGGGGTGGTAGGGAGGGGACAGTGTCCCCTGGGGCAGCTTTAGCACAGGCAGAGTGCAGTGGGGAGTGATAATTGCATCTCCCCCGGTCCTGGTGCAGGAATATGAGGCAATTAGCTAATTGCAGTAGGGGGTCATGGTGGGTGCCTACCCCCCCCCCCCCATCCCAGCACGGCTGAGTGGGCTCTGCATGGCTTTGTGCTTAACCTACATTTGCTTCTGTCCTGCCTGGGGCAGCCAGAGCGTGCCAGGGGTCTTGTGTTTGGCAGGGCTGAGCAAGGCTCAGCCTGACACCTGGTGCTGGGGGCACCCTCAGCAGCCCCCAGACCCAAATAAAGCAGCTAGGGCTCAGTCTTGCTGCCCCTCACGCAGGTAATGAGCTTGGGTAGAAGGGTGACGTGGTGACATGCCACTGGGTTGGGGCATGGTGTGCCCGAGGTGGGGATGGGGCTTTGCCAACTGGTGGCACCGATGTCACCAGGGAAGTGCTGAGCTCTGCCTACTTTTCTGTCTCTTTGTCGAGCTGCTTCCATCCCCAGAGGGTTTGATAACCCAGCATAGCACCCACAGGCTTCCAGGCGATGCTCCAGCTGTGTGAGGAGAGGGGACAGTGGTCCAGCACCTCCCCAAAATCACCTGCAGAGGCTACAGGAGCTGGGTTTGGGGTGGTGGGAGGGAGAAACCACATCAGCGGGTCCAAGGATCCTTGTTTCCCACGGCAGTTCCTCTCCCCTAGGTGCCTCACCCCAACATCACCCATCCCACCTTTCCCAGGATGCAGAAGCTGGGGGGGGGTCCTGCCCCAACCCATGGCTTTAGGACAGCCCTGTGGCTTGCCAGCCAGCCTGGGGATGCTGCACCTAAAGCTGCCAGCACCCCTAAATGGCACCTCCTCACTCCCTTTCCCCTCCATCCAACACCAGCTAAGCATCCCCCTGCATCCCCTGGGCTAAGTGCTGTGGGGTGGGCAGAGGAGACCATCCCCCACTCGTGATTTTCCTCTCTTTTTTTTTCACTGGGATGAATTTTTCTTCTTGGGCTGCTGGCAGGGAAGAGGCCAAGGAGGCACAGCCGGTGCTGGTGACACAGCAAGAAGGGACCATTGTGGCCAGGCACAGCTGTGCGGGACGGGAGCAATGGGAATGCCAAAAGCCGGCGATGGGAAGCGCCTGGGGGAGTCACCGAGCCCCGAGGGTCGCTCCCCGCCCCACACGTGCCCCAGTGACAATGGAGGCTTTATGGGGAGTGACACCATCCCCTGTCCCGGGGGGACATCCCCTGTCCTGATGGGGCCACGGGGGTGCTGGGAACAGCCCTGTGAGTGTGGGGACACCCCCCCACGGGCTGGCTCTGCTCAGCAAAAGGGAGGGGGGGCAGGGGGGAGGGGTGCTGGGGTGCTCCTGTGGACCTGGTCCGGTTGGAACTCAGGCTGTGTCACCAGCAAGTAACCTGCTCTGGAGGCTGAGGGAGATGAGTGACAAAGTGACACTGGGGAGGACAGACAGCAGCTCCCTCCTCTGTGACCCAGCAGCTCCTATTTCTCCTGCTGAGCTCTGGTGAATTATTCAGGGGCTGCCTCTCTAGGGGTGCTCCCCCCCGCCCTCACCCAGAGCTGGAGGTCACAGAGGTGGGGTGCAGCCAGAGCTGGTGTCACTGGTCTTGCGCTGGCCAATGAGGTGAGCTGGAGCGGGATGAGCTCTGCAGCCTCCCCGGGCACGGGGCGGTGATGCTGAGCCTGCGGGAGAGGAGCTGCTGCCAAGGACCATTTCATCCCATTGAGAGGAGGAAGGAGGGAAGGGGGGAGCGTGGCAGCAGCACCCGAGCTGGCCCACATCCCGCTGCTGCTTCTCATTTTCATTCCCTGGTTTCCCTGCAGTGCCAGCTCTCATCCCCCACTGACTGGCAATGGCTGCTCCAGCGGAGTGGCAGGGATGGGGCTTTGCTGGGGTGAGCCCTGGCACCATCATCATCATCATCACATCACCTTCAGCTGCTGCCGGGCACCCCCCGCCGAGAGTCTGGGGGGCTGGAAGTGGAGAGATGAGCAATGCTCAGTCTCTGAGACGTTCCCAGGG